>JAGKTI010005804.1:22918-43399 GCA_018397915.1 Birgus latro
TATATGATAGGTAAGCTTGCTGTGAATATTGAGGTTAGGTTGAAATAAAAACTACAGTAGTTAATTCTTGTTTGGGCTGTGTCTTTATTGAATTGAATAATAAAAAAAAGAAAGAAAGAAAAGGAAAGCGAGTAACAAGTCACTCAATGACTACATGGCACTACGATGGGAGTTGGGTGGGTACCAAAGCGAAAACATAAGGCAGAGAGGTGGGACAGACGAAGCACAAGAAGCAGATAAGGAAGAGGGGAAAGATGAGGATTAAAGTGTCCCTTTTAGTCAGCTTTTACAACAAGCAGAGATACTTGGGAAGTATTCTGTCTCCCCTCCCCCTCCCTCCCTCCACCCCATGTGCATACACCCTCTTAGTCAGTCTTTCATTCTCCATTCTCTCACATGTCCAAACCACCTCAGTGTACTTCTCCTAATCTTCTCAACCACATCCACATCCACCCCACAACACTCCTTCACTTCTTCATTCGTCAACCTGTCCCTCCATGTCACTCCACATGCTCCCCTCAAGTAACTCATTTCCACTGCTCTCACTCTTGACTTGTTACCCTCTAGCAAGGTCCAAGCCTTGCTTCTATATGTCAGGGTAGGGATCACAATACTATCATGCAGTGACTTCTTGACTTCCATACTCACCTCCCTATTTCTCATCACCACTTTCGGTGAACCAACAACCTTCCTTCCCTGCTGTACCCTTTCAAGTATTTCATTCCCAAAACTTCCATCCTTACTCATCACACTACCCAAGTACTTCAATGTACTCACATTCTCCACATCCTCACCATCCAACCTCACTATGCATTCTGACTTCACTCCTTTCAAACACCATAACTTTACTCTTGTTTACATTGACTTTCAGATTCCTCTTCTTACACACTGTCCCAAATTCATTCACCAAACCTTGCAACTCCCATTCATCTTCGCTCAACAGAACTGTATCATCAGCAAACAACAACAATGGAATCTTCCACATCTCACCCTCATTCATTAGAGCCACCCCCACATCCACTGCCCTACCTTGCACCTCCTTTACAACCCCATCCATGTATATATTGAACAGCCATGGAGACATCACACAAACTTGTTTCAGTCCCACATTCAGATCAAAGAACTCACTCAGCTCACCATCCACTCGCACAGCAGCCCTAGCTCCTTCGTACATACTTTTCACAGCACTCAACAATTTCCCCTCCACTCCACATATTCTTAATACCTTCCACATACCTTGCCTATCTATTCTGTCATAAGCTTTCTCCAAGTCCATGAAGGCAGCATACACTTTCTTTCCCTTCTCTAGATACTTCTCCACTAAACAGCTTAGAACAAATATCTGATCTACACACCCTTTTGCCTTCCTAAATTCCCCCTTGTTCTTCTCTAACTAACTCCTCTGTTATATGCCTAACACTGTCAATAAGTATTCTACCATATATCTTTCCAGTCACACTATGAAGGCAAATACTCCTATGGTTACCACACTCTCTCACCTTTTCCTTAATATAAAGGAACAATTATACTTGATTTCCAGTCCTCTGGAACCCTTCCCTCTTCCCAAGCCAATCTACACAACTACCATATCCATTCCACAACAATCTCACCCCCATACTTCAGCATTTCACAACACACTCCATCAATTCCTGGAGCCTTTCCCATCTTGATCTTCTTCATTACTTCCACTACTTCCGCCCTACTGATCTCTTCCTCCCTCCTCTCACCTCTTCTTCTCCCAGCCATTCCCCAACCGCTTATACTCGCACTGCTCTCACTCTCTACATTCAGCAAATCCTCAAAGTGCTCCTTCCATCTCCTCAATTTCTCTCTCTTCTCCACCAGCAATCTATTATTCCCATCCTTCACTCCCATACTACTTCCCTTTTCACACTGTCTTACTTTCTTTACCTCCTTCCAAAACAATTTCTTACTCTCCCTACACTTTACACTCAGATTCCTCCCAAACTCCTCATCCACTTTCTTCTTACTCTCCTTCACCAATCTCTTCACCTCTCTTCTCCAGCTCACATATACCTCTCTCTTCTCTCTCTCATCTTCTCCCCTACCTCTGCTCGCTAGCCATTCACTATATGCCTTCTTCTTTTGTTCCACAGCTCGTTTCACCTCATCATTCCACCATGCTGTCCCTTGCACACCCCTGCATCTCCTCCTCACTCCACAAACCATCTCACACGCTGCGCCTATCTCTTCCGTGAAAATCTTACATACATCTTCCACCCCTTCCATCTGCTCTAACTCATACCTTCCCAATCTTTCTTCCACTATNTTTCACACTGTCTTACTTTCTTTACCTCCTTCCAAAACAATTTCTTACTCTCCCTACACTTTACACTCAGATTCCTCCCAAACTCCTCATCCACTTTCTTCTTACTCTCCTTCACCAATCTCTTCACCTCTCTTCTCCAGCTCACAAATACCTCTCTCTTCCCTCTCTCATCTTCTCCCCTACCTCTGCTCGCTAGCCATTCACTATATGCTTTCTTCTTTTGTTCCAAAGCTCATTTCACCTCATCATTCCACCATGCTGTCCCTTGCACACCCCTGCATCTCCTCCTCACTCCACAAACCTCCTCACACGCTGCACCTATCAATTCCGTGAAAAGCTTACATATATCTTCCACCCCTTCCATCTGCTCTAACCCATACCTTCCTAATCTTTCTTTCACTATGCTCTTATACTCTGCCATTTTCTCACTATCTTGTAACTTCTCCACTCTTCTCACAGGAGCTATTTCCTCCTGCCTTCCCCTTGGTTGCTTCACCCACTTTCTTTCCAGCCTTACTTTGGCCATCACTAAGTGGTGGTCAGAGATTCCATTCCCCCACCCTCTCTACACTCTTGCATCCAACATGTGTCTTCTCATTCGCTCATCCACACATACATAATCCATCATTGCCTTTCGTTCTACAAATTCACCATCCATCCTCCTTATGACTCTCCATGTATACCTGTGGATCATCTTGTTCCAAAAGTAGGTGTTGGCTATTGCCAACCCCTTACCAGCACAGATGTCCACCAAGGCACTACCATTCCCATCCACCCCAGCTGGCACACCCCACTGACCAACCACTCATATATTCCCAACTTTGCCATTCACGTCTCCAATCAAAAACACTCTCTCGCTCCTCTCAAACTTGTCCATACATGCTTCTACACTTGCCCAATCTCATCTTTCACTCTTGCCACTTGGTCCTCTTTCGGCGTGTACGCACATTCAATCCCCCAAGCTTGTATGCCTACTTTCATCCTCACCCATACAATCCTTGCACCCAATGTTCCATACTCTCTTCTATTCTCCTTCCACTTCTTACTTATCATCAGACATACTCCCTCTCTGGCCCTCTCATTCTCATAAACTCCCGCACATATTCCTAAACCGTATTCCCATTCTCTCACCCTTTCACCTTTCCATTTAGTTTCAGTCAATCCACATACATCCACTCTTGCATCCTCAAGCACCTGAACAATCTCTCTCTCTTTCACTTCATCATTCACTCCTCTCACATTCCATGTCCCCACCCTCAGAATGTCCTTTGTCCGTTCCTTAGTCGTCAACGTATGGTCCGTACTCGTCCAAGGCACTTTATTCGCTTGTTTAGTTAGTTCTTTTTACAGGGTGGGGCACTAACCCACCACCAACCCTTTTAGTCGCCTCATACGACAAGCAGGGATACTGGGGGAGTATTCTTGAAACCCCCCTACCCCCATGAACCAGTACAACTTCATGATTCCTTTCACTTGGCCATATTTCCTTTCATGTCACTCCACACATATTTCTGAGGTATGTTGATAATACAGTATCCACTGTTTGTAGACTAAGGACTTATTCTGGATGTTTCAGAGGTTCCACTGTGTATTTCGGGAGAGGAATACAGCTGTCATTAAAACACTTAGGATAAATATTTAGTCAACATATGGTGGTTTTCAGTGACATGCTACTCTTCATGTCCTTGTGATTACTACCCACCAAATTTCTTAGACGATTTGTTTCAATAGCTGTCACTCTTGACTTATGTCTCTTAAGAATCATCTCCACCACAATACTGAACACTAAGCATTGAATTTACTGTGATATAGTGCACTGTCATGCAATCCTTTCTTTACTGAGACACTATCATTCCTGTTTCTCATCTCTGCCATTAATGAGCCTGTCAACATCTTTCTTTGTTACTAATAATACAATGAATTGCAAAGTTAAAGTATACATACCTGTTCCTTATCCTTAATCTTCCTCCATGGCAACTGGCCATTGACAAATTCAACAACCATATAAAATAAAGACCATAAGTCATCATGGCGGCCCATCTCCTTATTTTTGTGGGCATTCATTGATGCATATCGTACTGTACCTGTGGGGATAAAACAAACTTTCATGTTCATGAAGTACTTATGACATTAGGGTGGAGTGAAAAAATTTTTTTCTTCAATTTTAAAAAAGTGTAAGTACTAAGCATTAACAAACATGTCAAAACTAGAGAAAATGCCATTTTGGGGGCACTGCCATCTGCATGCCAGCAACCCTCACTTTTTTCCTGTAGAAGGTCTGTTTTTGATGATTACGGGTACATTTGGTCTGTGGTGATAAATTTATGCTTGTTGTTCCAATAGTACAGCAAGTGCTGCGATGAAATTGATATTTTCTTTCAACTTCTAACTAGTCGTACTACAATATATACAAGAGGAATGGAGATTGACACCCATGTTTGTTGGGAATCAGTGATTTACTCGAGGAACATCGACACTACATCACATGACATAGCTTTCATACAAACTGATTCTTTGTTTCAAACTCCTTCATAAGTTTTTGTGATCTGATTCATTTATGGATGAATCAGTCTCTTCTCTTGAACCCTGCCACATTTGCTGAAGCTTCCATCATTAGCTTAACATGCTGCTCAACCAACTGATAATGACATGGGTGCTCGAGTTTGAGTGGTCGGTGCAGGATTTCTTCAATGTCTGAGTCTGAAAAACTCCTGATGGCAGGTGGCTGTTGTATGTCCGGTGAGTTCATGTTTCTAATGAAGTGATATGAGTCAGTTTCGACTTGTATCTCTGGCGTGTTGAAAGTCTCACTTCTTCAGCTTCCAGGCCCTTGTTCCGAAGAGTTTTTATGAGTTCCACTGCTTCTCTGTGAATCTCTTCATTGCCACTGCCCCGCATAGCCAGCAGGACGTTCTCAGGATGGGCGAAGAATGAGTTCTGACCACTTTCAGAACGACAACCGGACCTGTATGTTTGGTAAATTCGCAATCTGACGGACAAGTTGATGATAGTTCCTCGCTCCATTAGTCAACCTACAGTTGCACTTGATGTTGAACCATGTGGGATAGTACACCAAGATACAAAACTCTACCAGTAGAACCAGACCGACAGAGGGCTTCTTAACTGACACATAGTGCTGTAGGATTTGGCACCCAAGAGTCAACCATCGTCAGTGTACAAATGGACCGACTTCAAGGACTATGAGGAGCCGTAGGTCATTGTTCACCAATCCTGAAATCACAGCTCTGCAGATTCTGTAGCTGTAGTGTTGGTCTGTGCTCAGATCATCAACAGCAGACTCAGGTAATTCAGAAAAGTTTGGATTGGGCACATTTGGAACCCACAAATGCCCAATCTGGCACTGTGCCATTCAGTTGTTTGCCGATGGGGCCTGCAAAGCTGTCCGGACTGTTTGTGGTGCCGGCGATGTAGGCAAATTCATGTTGCAATGGCAATTCATTTGTATGCAGTAGACAAATAACCCACTGTAGTGGCTTCTTCATCATCTCCTCAAGGTATGCAACCAATATGCCGTCCTGTCATAGTAGCTGTTCCAACAGTGCCAATAACTGCCAATGTGGCTTCCAACTCAGTGCCTTTAACGGCATCGTAAACAGCCTGAGCAACTGTCCGACCTCTTCCATCACTTGGCGATAGGTGAGTTAAATAATAACTACTGTACCAGGTTCTCCAACTACAGTGTAATGTTCCTTCAACTGAACTGTCCTGTACTTCTTTTCATTTACTCCTTCCAAAATTATCAATGTTGCGCCTTTTAGCCCGCCCAGATAAATGCTGTCAACAAGCTTGAAATTTACTCATTCTTCTCTTCGTATATGCTCCATATATTTATCACGTTGCCTGTGCAACTTGCTGCAGTCAATGACATGTCTTCTATCATATTCAGATATGATGCCCAAGTCTTTCAACACCATATCAGCAACTGCTGCAGCAGTTCTGTCAGACACCTGATATCGCTCACACATCATAGCAAGGTTCTTCCATTCCCTCCGATTCTGCTCACTGCATTGCACAGAAGCACCTCGTGTGAATTCTTAAATTACTGATGTTTCCGTTGCCATTGTAGATAGTGAATCGTCAGACAAGTAACCAGATCCAGATGGTTGGTCGCTTAAGGAGTGGGCAGATGCCAGAACAGATCTAGATGCAGTTCAAGCATTCAGATGCTGTAACAGATGTGGATGCAGGTGCATGACACAACCTGTGGATGAATGTTTCATCGATGAAGTCAACGACACTACAACATTCAGGCATTCACCAATGCAAGAACTCTTCTGGTCTTCATAGAAGATGAAGTCTTCTTCAGTCACCCTCAGTTTGTATTCCTTCTCCAAATTCTTCCACTGGTTTTCATCCTCACAAAATATGTCGAACAGTTCATCAATATCCTTCATAAACTCTGCTTCATTTGTCAAAAACATTCCGCTTCGTTTTTTCTTGGGCCATCTGTCGAGTGAACCGAATGACGATGTTAGTTTCTGGATCTTCTTCGATATTGTCAACTGATGAAGAGGGTAGACATTACACCATACCCATCTATCGTGAGGCTCGTTTGTGACACCATCAGTGACGCTGCCCGTTCCAAAGTTCTTGGAGTGCAAAATTCTCTCAATGACTTGCCTCTTAGTTAGGAGGATGACTGGTGGGAAACTTTCGGTGCTGCTAAATGTATGACCACTATGCAGTACCTTGACATCTGTTACATTCATCCTAGTCTCCATTACTGCATACCATTACAGATAACACTGGCATATATGAACCTTTGATGAACAGTAACACAAATCTCACCAATACCTGAAAGACAAAGCACCACAATATTTAGGATGAAGCCTAATATACAGTATTATGCAACTGATTTCATTTGTGCATAATTTCAGCTGAAAATCACAATCCCAAAGCAGTTAATTCTGATTAAGACTATTTTCTAAAAATCCTTCTGGAGGAAAAAAGTGAGGGTTGCTGGCACGCAGAAAATGGCAACACCCCAAAAATGGCATTTTCTCTAGTTTTGACATGTTTGTCAACATTTGCTACCTACACTTTTTTAAAACTGAAGAAAATTTTTTTTCACTCCACCCTATTATGACATTCATTATTTTATGAATAAAAATTTAGTACTCAAGACTGATGGGTGATAAAACCATATCCTTGAAAGGTGTTATTATGCAACAGGCAAATGCTTTTTTTTTAATTATGAGAGTTTTAGTCATTAACTGTTACTTGCATATGAATACAGTACTTTCACTGCTAAGAACAGGCCTTGTGACACAATCACAATGAATATCAGATTAATGAAAGTACAGTATCCTACACTGTGCTGTTGGTATTAGAAATTCATAATCTGCACACGATAATATAGTACCCTAGAAAATCCTGTCACTAGTAAAATAACAACGGTAAGTATGTACTCTACAGTAAAATATAAATTCATTCTACAGTACAGCAATCCTCATCCAATGGAAACAGGACACTATATGAGGCCCTTAGTAATAAAACAGGCTATCTGCTAGGGGGGGGGGGAAGTAATCAACATTTTGCAACCTTTAAACTGTCCTATCTTCGTAACTACTAGAGTTATCTTGATAATTTTATTTTTCAGATGTAGCTTAACGTATGTACTTCCTTATAATGGCCTCATACTTGTACCAGCTATGAATACTCATAATGATATTGTGTGATGAAGCAAATTATCACCCCCAGCAGATGGGCCAAACTTCTGATGAAATGTTATTGGGCTAATATTAACCACAGAAATACGGGATAGAATTTAAAAATACTTCAGTACAATCTCAATGGAGCATCATACTATCAATTAAAGACAAAGTGGCTATGACATTTTAGTATTTGGACTTGATTTTAGCAGTTTAAATGTCAGGTAATATTGAGCACCAAAAAACACGAATGTATTCACAAACAGCACGAAAAAAAAAAGATGATAATAAGTTTAGAACCATAATAAGGAATCAATCAAGGTAAAGGAATAATACAGGAAAAAGTTTGACAATAACCATACTGACAGCAATCTGTAAACATAAAAAACATAGACAGTATTCTGTAAACATAAAAAACAATGACAATGGTAATGTTAATAATGAAAGTGTAACTGTACAATAATAATAATAATAATAGTGCTGTTCATGGCGAGAGAGACAGAGGCAGACTGAGGGAGAGAAAACTGTATGGCGTCTAATGACTGATTCTCATAACCCACACAGTATCAACTCAGCTTGTGATTGGGCAGTTCCACAGTATGGCAAGAAGGTACACGTATCCCAGTCTAATACTAAGATCTTGATTCATTATTGGTGCATGTCCAAAAGACCCATAGTTCAGGGTTACTTGATAGAAATTTCAACCTTATTCCTAAAGGTATACCAGGTCCTGCTCCTATCTCCAAATTTGCCACAGCCCGCCATACTGTATAAGTAAATCCTGACTCTCATTACGCTGCCTGTCTAGAAGGCCCATAGGTGAGAGTTACTCGATAGGAAATTCGCCTTAGTAAACTGTGCCATGCATGTGCATTGGAATGTCACAGCTCCCACCACACCTTCAACTTAGACAGACGAAAGTTAGCGTTACTTCGCAGTATTTTTTACCATATTGCTGGCTGTATTCTGGAATCCCCTCACTTCCCCAATACATGGAATGTTGTGGCAACAATGAAGTGGCCTTAGCTCGAACTTGACCATGGTGGTGTATAGCCCAGTCTATTACTAAGTGCCTCATATTGTAGCAATGACATCCTCAAGACCAATATTTGAGTACAGTACCATACTTTCCACTTTATCGGACAGTTTTCTAATTCATGCAGGGAGATTAAGGTAGGACCTTCGTGCTGTATGCAGATGTACTGAATGCCTCTGAACTGTCTGCTTGTATCCCTCCACAACTATGGTGGGCATGTAGCAACCGTTTAGCAACAAAGTCTCATCCCTTTCCTGTCCAACTCTCTAATGCAGGAGTTAACCATTACTCCCAGTCCTTCATGTATGCAACAGGTCAACTCCGGTACTGTCTTCCTCTGTCTGCAACTCCTACTGCCTATGACCTCAGTGTTTCAAATGCAGTGTGTCTAGGCATCTCAAAATGAACAGACCATGAATTTGGCTCTGTATTATCTTGTATTTATTTTTTCTTGGAGGGAACAATCTTGCAGGATTCTGGCCTTTGGTTTCTTCTCCCTTGCATTAGAAAAAAAAAAAAAAAAAAAAAAAGGCCCTACTGCCATCATATAGTCCTTAAATGCCTTGTGCTGTAGTAAGTTAAGGCATTCCATCTGGATATAACCCATTAGGGTCTAAACCAAACGGCATTTGCAGTTTATTGCTCAGACATTGCTTCTAAAGGATAAGCAACTGATCACTCTCACCTTCAAAGTCTGGACTGGGTCTCCTAGCCCCTGCACTCCTGATATGCCAATACTGGATTGGATGATGTATGTATGAATAGAGTTCTGTGACTATAATCCCTTTCAAATCTCCAAATTATGATACTGATAGGCAAATTAAGGACTGTCAGTTACTGATTTCAAAGCTCTCAAACATCATTTAAGAATAAATATTGTTATGTTCATAAAGTCAAAGATTGTTGATGTATTTATACGAAAGTGGCTTTTCTTGATCTATCTAAACTCCTATAATAAGCTTAATGCTCTGGCTACAGTAGGCAGTTAAATTGAGGAGCCCCTGCATTGAAAATAATGTACTGTAGTACTGTATTTATGTGGTAGGTGGTGGCGACCATCATCCACTCACTTGATGTAGTGCTGCCTACTTCTTCCTTAGCCTTTATCATTCTTTTTCTGTGCCTGCCCTCATTTCTACCTATTTTTCCTATATTTCCTGTCACTTCTTACTGCTTTTCTTTCCTTTACAGGTGGCATTACATTGAGTGACAAGCCAAATGGTTTCCTGTAAGCCAAGAAACCATTTACAACGCTGGGTGGTAACCATATAACCAAACCATACGTGCTCCCTACGTGTCAACAAGTGGGTTGGTGGAGGGTTAGTGCCCCTCCCCGTAAAATAAATAACTCAAAGTCAAATGGCCACCCCTTACGGGATTATGGTGTCTGGCAATAGATAGATAGATAGATAGTACTGTATTAAAGTTAACAGATGAAAGTACACTCTCCATTCTACATGCAGTAAAGTGGGATGGATAGTTATTAAAAAGGCCTGCATGATCATCTAGCACAATCCACCTATATATCAATACTGCAATAGCCACAGATGACTTGGCTGACATTCTTCTGGGCCCACTTAGAGGAAAAACCAACCTGCTGATAGTTAATGGAACAGGGCAAGGTAAACTGGGTGGAAGAGGGCTAGAAGGATTTCACAGATCCTTCCAATTTCCAGTGTCTCTGTAAAAGTTAACCTAAGCAGTACTCTTCCAGGCTAGTACGGTATGTAAGAGAATGGGAAATCAGATATCATTAACAGATCATGCAGTACCCAAGTCAAAAAAAAAAAAAAAAAAAAAAAAATGACATCATGTTTGCTCCTGAAAACCTTTGTACCACAGTTATCAACTAGAAAGCACTCAAAGAGCGCATACCTCCGCCAATGCCACTGCCATAAAAAAGAATTCGGACATGAATCCATGAAGATAAGATCTGGATCCAGATTCGGATCCACCCCAATATTTATCAATTCTTTCTTGGCCCAGGGCCTACCTTTTTGTGTGTGTGTTCGTTTTTAATAACAGAATAGAGGAAGGAAAAACAAAATTTAAAAAAAAATCCATACACCAGATTACTGGTGTCCTCCACTCATAAAAAAAATCTGTAACAGTTGGACTTGAACAGTTGTATGTTGAAGTCTGGGGGGAAACAACACTGGGGAAGTGAGTTCCAAGGAGATGAAGCTCGGGGAATAAAAGATTTCTGATAGGCGGAAGTTCTGCAATATGGCAGTATGACAATCCAGTCATGAGTGCTACCATATGCCCATGTAGCACAGGGGAAGGCATGGAGAGGTGACACAATGGATGCAAATTCGTCTGAGCATTTGCCATAAAAGTACAGTAATCCCTCTATTATTCGGATGTCCAATACTTGAACACCCTCAATATTCGGATATCGTGGGCTGCCCAACCCCCAAAATGCCACAAAAAATTGGAAAAAAATCGCAAAAAAAAATCGAATTTTTTGGACCGCGTCAGGTTGAATTTCCCACGTGCGCCGATTGGCTGTGTTTACGCGTTTGGCGCCTGTCTGTCGGTCCCATTCCCCACTCAGTTGCTGCCTCGTGAACAGCTCCGACAATGGCGGCCGAAGTGATTGCTTTTGTGGTGATACCCTACCTCCTACAGTGCTTGATGCTGCTCTTCACCTTCTTCATCATGTGTGTGATAATGGCCCTGCCACCTGAGAAGAGGAAGAAAGTGGTTCTGACTCTGGAGAAGAAGAGGGAGTTGTACTGGAGAAGGTGGACGCCGGGTGGCCGACATCACGGATCATACGTGAATTCAACCTCCCTCGCTCCACCTTGTTTGATATCAAGAAGTCCCGAGACAAACTACAGCAGTTCATGGCTGATTTCGCTTCGAAGACCAGACGAAACGTGGAGAGGAAGGTGCTGTTTACTCCTAAGTATGCTGAGATTGAATAAATTCTCCAGGACTCGTCACTAAACCACACGGGAATTTACTGTTATGTACAGTGAAGTGAAGTGATGTGATGCAAGGTATGCGAAAGAAAACGTTGTGGAAAGTGCTTGTGAGAAGTGCTGGTGAGTGTAAAGTGCACCGGAAGTGCTAGGGTGTGTCAGGTGCAAGGTCTTACTGGCAGAGTCTGAGATTGAGCGTGTTATACATCAGGACAGCGGCAACATTCTGGTAAGTACCCTAACTTCATCAAAATTCCTTGTTCTGATCTTTCCATATCATTAATCTCATGCATAAACTGTGTGAAAGATGATTTCCATAAAGATTTTCATGCCTAACCTGTTTTCATCATGCTGTACATGTGTAAAAAAATTACCAAAAATGTTAATCATAATTTCCTGCTTGCAATTTAATTTTTTCATGCATGGTTTTTAAGTGCACCAGCTATGAAAAAGGTGAAAGGCAGTGAATTTCATGTTCGGTCATAACCTAACCTAACCTAACCTATCCTAACCATAAAGAATTTCATGCCTAACCTGTTTTCATCATGCTGTAAATGTCTTAAAAAATTACCAAAAATGTTAATCATAATTTCCTGCTTGCAATTTAATTTTTTCATGCATGGTTCTTAAGTGCACCAGCTAGGAAAAAGGTGGAAGGCAGTGAATTTCATATCCGGTCATAACCTAACCTAACCTAACCTAACCTAACCTAACCATTTTTCTGGTAGCAATTTACATCATTTACTGTATTTGATGCTTTGTATCCAATAATTTAGTGCATAAAATGTGAGAAAAGATGATTTCCATGTCAGATACTTACTTATACTATGCTGGCAAGTTCTGAGCGCCTATGCCTCACTCACCTCTAAATCATCATTTTTTGGTTAAAATTCAATTAATTCATGCTTTGTGTGCATTATTTATGTGAAAAGGGACCTAAATAAGTGCTATACATGTCCAGTAGGGAGGTAGGAAGGTAGTTTTCTGATTTAGGTTAGGTTAGGTTAGGGTCATGAATGACATGCCTTTGGCTCTATTACATAGGATATTGGAGGGATTACTGTATCTGTAAAATAATGCAAGGGAGGCAACATTTCTTCTTACCAGTAGCGGAGTTAGTTTATTTGTAACAGCAGGGTTATTAATACTTTTAAAAGTTTTGTTCTGAATTTTGTCTAGTCGTTTTAGTGCAACTTTTCCATGTCCATTCCACAGGGGTAAGCAATATTCCAGCTGATAGCACACTTGACTCTTATAAACTACAGCTAACTGCTCATCAGTAAAGAAGCTACGAACTCTGTACAATAATCCAAGTATCTTCTAGGCAATTTTAGCAAGTGATCTGACATGAGAGGTCCAGCTGAGGGCATTGTTGAAACACCAAAAATTTCAATACCTTTGGGGATAAGAATACTAGTAGCACTGAAGGCAATATAGAAATCTGATAATACCTGCCTATTAGTATGGGTATTTGGATTTACTAGCATTAAATGAGACAGAAGTGAAAAAGCACCGTGGTGTGGATGTGGATGTGATAGGAAGCATTAGGAGAAACACACTGAGGTGGTTTGGCCATGGGGAGAGGATGGAGAGTGAGAGACTGATGAGGAGAGTGTATATGAGTGAAGTGAAGGGGGGGGAGAGGGAGGGGGAAGCCAAGGATTAGATGGAGTGATGGAGTGGAAAGGTATATGAGAGTGCGGTGTGTGTGCAGGGAGCAGGGCAGTGAAATGGCGGGGGACAGGGCAACTTGGGAGGTGATTTGTTTGTGGCCACCCCTTACGGGATTAAGGCATCTGGCAATAGATAGATAGATAGAAATGAGACAAGGTTATTTTGTCATGACTGAGTGATCTTATAAGTCTTGATTTATGGAGATAGCTGTACTGAGTTGTGAGTTAGCGATATTAAACTTTGTGAGTGGGTGTTTAAGTGTGAATGAACTGCGAATTGTTGAGTTATCTGCATATGAATGGATGGGATTAGGGGTGACAGATAAGAGATCATTAATATGAATTAAGAACTGGGTTGGAGCCAGAACTGATACTTGCGGAACACCAGCGTTAACTGAGTGGAAATCAGAATATACATCATCTACTTTTATTATTCTGTCACTGAGATATGAGGAAATCAGAGGAATAAAAGATCCAACTTCGTTGGCGGAGGTAACTACACAACTAATGGTCTTCTGTAAGCTGGAAACTTTGACAAATCACCAAAAACAGTTATGGTACTTACTCCCTAATTGTCAATGGAATTTTTGGAAAGTGTGAGGCTCAGCTTTTTTATTTTATTTTTTCTATGCAAGGAAGAAGGAACCAAAAGCCAGGAGCCTGCAAACCGTTCCTTAAAAAAAAAAAGGGGGGGGGGGGCCAAATTCAAAATCCGTTCATTTCCAGATGCCTGGACACACTGTGTTTGAAAGACTGGAGATCATAGGAAGTATGAAATACAGACAGAGGGAGACAGTTCCAGAGTTGACCAGTTGCATAAATGAAGGACAAGGAGTAACGGTTAACTCTTGCATTAGAGAGTTGGACTGAAAAGAGATGAGAGTTTGTTGCTAGACGGGTGCTACGCGCCCATCATAGAGGATGCAAGCAGAAAGTTCAGAGGAGCAATGACCATTGAAGTAGCGATCGGAAAGAGATAAAGATGCAACAGCGTGGCAAAGAGACAGAGGCTGAAGGGAGCCAGTAAGAGGAGGAGAGTTAATGAGACAAAAAGCCTTTGACTCAACCCTACTGAGAAGAGCTGTACGTGGAGAGCCTCCTTACACATGAGAGTTGTACTCTATGCAGGGGTGAATAAAACCAGTGTATAAAGTCAACAACTGTGCAGGGGTAAAGAAGGCACGGAATTGGCTTAGCACACCTTATCTCTTGGAAGCAGATTTTACAAGAGATGTAATATGAGCTTTCCAAGATAAGTCTCGAGTGAATGAAACCCCAAGCATGTTCAAGGATGATGCAGGATTGAGCTGGATATTATTAAACATTAGTGAGCACTCCTGTGGAAGATTTTGTCGGGTTGATAAGTGTAAGAACTGAGTCTTTGATGCATTAAAAACAAGATTATTTTTACCCCAGTCAGAAATACGAGCCAAGTCAGACATTAGGTGTGCCATAGTCTCATCCCTTGTTTGTTGAAGTAACTGCTGAGATGGACGTTGTGGGAGCCAAATGGAAAGGCGAAGCTTGGACTCAGATTCTGATATCTTCACGGCATAACAATTAAGCCTTATTAAACTGTACATCTCATATATCCTTGTTTAAAGAATTTCCAGCACATGCTGGGAAATAATGCTGCAGTCATCATAAGTCATACCAATAACTCTTTTTCATACAGAACTGTACAGCATATACAATATTTGCGGCAACTGATAACCACTGCACTTTCCCTCTGAAGCATATTGGCCTGTGGCTGGATTACTGTACTGAACTAATTACAGTATTAACTATCTTTATGCATTCATCTACAGACACAGACTGTGCCTATTTAATTCAAAAGGGCACCTTTACCAAATTCAGCCCAAACCTATGATACTCATACAATTATTTCAAAACAATCAGGCTAGCCTGACTGCCAAAGAATGAGAGTTCTGTGCCAGACAACTTACTTGTACTACTGCACAACAGTAATTACTTTATGTTAGAGCACACTGATATAACAAAGAATTCTATCACTGAGGATAAGGCAAAAAGGATACTGTGCCCATGTTTCTGGCATGTCAGGAATGCCATGAAAGGGGAGGGAGGAAGTGAAGAGAAAGATCCCTTCCCTTTCATCTACACTGGCATAAGGATGTGGCAACCCCACTACCCAGCACTTTGACTGAAAAGAGCCTCATATCTCATGAAGCACAAGAGGAGGGAAATTGTACCAAGGGCTCCCATTCTCCTCTATCTGTGCCTCCAAAAGATCAAAGAACCATGCTCCAGGTCTTTCCACCTATTTGAATTATGGATATTGCACTGGAATGTTTTTGAATCCTGGCAAGGATGGATGATGACCTGTAAGTAAACATAAAAATAATACTGTATTTTGAAACAATCCTGTATTTTAAAAATGCAGACAAGAGTCACCAGTACTTGTTCTCTGATAATTATGATAAAATATTCACACTTTGAAATTGTTGTCACAGAAAAGTGAGTAATTAGCAACTGTGTCTGAAATCTCCTCATGTGTAACTATATCAACAAACTAAAGACCTAACCCTTTCATGAACTGAGAATTTGTGACATATTTAATTTGACTACCACTTGTCAGTTTTTAGTACAGCTTAGGAGTGAAAAAAAAATATAAGGAAAATGTATGTACTTCTGAGGACATCCCCCAGAGTACAAGTGTTAACAATGCAGTATTCCCACTTTCCTCATTCACTCACTCTTGTCCTAGTGCATGGTTATGTCAGAAAATATACATTCAAAATATCCAGATGCTAAACCCAAAGTTCTCGACATTAGAATGCAGGGTGAAAACTGCTTGTCATACGGTGTGTGGATGCTAGGTAGCAATGCACGAGCCCTTTGTTTGTTAGTGAGTCAAGTGGCATTGTGCATGGTTGACGCATTCGCTGCATGAGTGTGTATATTTATCGTTCTGTTTGGGTTGGTTTGTGAATTTTGTGATCTCAAAAGTGGACGATGTGAAAGAATAACATTTATGCATCAAGTTTTGTGTGAAACCTGGGAAGAACGAAGCAGACCCATAAAATGTTCAAACAAGCATCTGGTGACAATGCTTTAGGGGTTTCACAAATCTATGACTGGTTTAAGCATTTCAAAAACAGACAAACATCAACAGGTGACAATGAAAATTCTGGTCACCCATCCACCACTTCAATGCCTGACATTGTGGCCAAAGTTCATGCAACCATCCTCAAAGATCGCAGGAGGCCAATCCACAGCGTTTCTAACAATGTTAGCCAGTCGTATGGAACTTGCCAACACATATTGTTTGGCTACATGAGGCAAAAACGTCCAGAACAAGTGATGCACAAATAAATGGGTGCTTCACCATGACAATGCACCTGTCCACATAGCCCTTTTTATTCGGCAGTTTTTGGCATAAAATAAAACATATTTGTTGTCCCCCATCCCCATATTCACCAGATTTGGCCCCCTGTGATTTTTTTCCTCTTCCTGAAAATACAAAATCCAGCTGAAAGGACTAAAATTTGACGCCAATCAGGAGATCAAGGAGAAAATCACTGGAGGTCCTGAACAAGCTGATGCTCAAGGGCTTCCAGAACATATTTTGATTGTGGAAGAAGCGCTTAGATCAATGTCTGCTTGCCCAAGGAGACCACTTTAAAGGGAACTGTGGTGATTAGGACTTGATGTAAGTTTTTCCTTCTTTAGTCAAATTTTGGGAACCTTTGGGTAGCACCTAATATTTCACAAAAAGCCACAAACAAAGGCCCGTATCCATGAAAGTCAATGGGGGGAGTGGTGAGCTTCACTTAACCCGCCCTCTGCCAAAGCTGTTTATAAATGGCCGTGCCCTTTGCTGCAGGCAGTGCCAGAGCCGTTCATAAATGACCCAGAATTTTCAAAAATTGCCAAAACTGAAATATTCAGAGAGGCTGGAAATATTTACCAGGCATTAAGTTTTGAATGTGGCGCGCCATGGGAGACCACTATGAGCAAAACAGAGTGCACACTGCACAAGCACACTGCCCCTGCATCAAAAACAAATGAATAAAAAAAAAAATATCCATACACCTGATTACTGGCATCCTCCATTCATAAAATATCTGTAACAGTTGGACTTGAACAGTTGTAGGTTGAAGCTTGGGGGGAAACAACTCTGGGGACATGAGTTCCAGAGAGATGCAGTTCGGGGAATAAAAGAATTCTGATAGGCAGAAGTTCTGCAATATGGCTGTGTGACATTCCAGCCATGAGCACTACCAGATGCCCATGTAGCACGAGGGAAGGCATGGAGAGGGGGCACAATGGAAGCAACTTGCAGGGGAGGTAGTTTATTTATAATTACAGGGTTATTAATAATTCCAAAAGCTTTGTTCTGAATTTTGTCTAGTTGTTTTAGTGCAACCTCTCCACATCCATTCCACAAGGGTGAGCAAGATTCGAGATGGGAGCACACATGAACCTTATGAATTACTGCTAACTGCTCGATAGTGAAGAAGTTATGGACTCTGTACAATAATCCAAGTATTTTGGGGGCAGTTTTAGCAAGTGATCTGACATGAAAGGTCCAGTTGAGGGCATTGTTAAGTGAGACACCGAGAATTTCAATACTTTTGAAGATGGGAATATTAATAGTACTGAAGGTAAAATATAAATCTGGCAATATCTGTCTATTAGTAAACTGTATATATTTGGTTTCACTAGCATTAAATGAGACAAAGTTGTTTTGTCCCCATTCACTGATCTTTGATAAGTCTTGATTTATGGATATAGCTGTACTGAGTTGAGAGTCAGAGATATTATACTTTCTAAATTTATGTTTGATTGTGAATGAACTGTGAAGTGTTGAGTCATCTGCATATGAATGGATGGGATTGTGGGTGACTGATAAGAGATCATTAATATGAACCAGGAACAATGGTGGCGCCAGAACTGACCCCTGTGGCACACCAGCGTTAACTGAGTGGAAATTGGAATATTCATCATCTACTTTTCCTCTTATTTTTCTGTCACTAAGATATGAAGAAAACAGAGGAACAAAGGACGTTAGTCCATAGCAAGAGAGTTCGGACAGCAGGGAACAGTGTCACACTCTGTCGAAAGCTTTAGAAATATCAAGGGCTACTGCATGAGTTTCTCCATGCTGGTCAACTGATTGATGGAGATTGAGTATGTCAATGGTGGATCTCTCATGGCAAAAACCATACTGTCTATCACTAATTACTGTCTATCACTAATTAAGTTGTTGGATTCAAGGTGTATAACTATGTGCTTATTAATTAAAATTTCAAATATTTAACCAAGAGAAGATAACACTGATTACTTCAGCCAGACGGAACTTCATGGTTGGGGGTGTGAGGGGGGGGTGGCATGCCACCCACACCTCCCCCCTCCTGGCTACAGGCCTGGACTTAGTCTTTATAAGTACGATAAGTATCTTGTGTACAGTAAACAATATAGGTGCACACTGTCTCACCTCTGAAACCAGCTGCAGCTCTGGGTGTTCGAACTTCACCATTGGCATTAGTATATTGACGAGCTAGTCCAAAATCCAGCATGTATGTTTTTCGACAGTTATGTGGCAGACGACCCATACTGAAGTTGGACTGCAAGAAAAAAGAAAATGAAAACATTAATAATTTTTTTTTTTTTAATCTGAGCATTTTACTACTATTACATGGCCCCCAAATGATAACTGATGTTCCTTCCCAAAAACTAATATTATTCTAACATTACTGTGACAGCCACAAAAATGTGACCTAACAGGCAAAACAATCTGACCAAGCAAAACAGAACCAACATACTGTATAATAGTGGGAGCTTTATTATATTAGGCTCTCAATATAAAGTCAAAATAATGAAGGAAAACCTCTTATATTTAATAAGAAAGTTTACTGGCATGATTTTCTGAAAGACAAGAAATTATCCGCCTATAATACTTCACAATATCATATTATGTAGCTGAAAACCTGTTGCATGCTAGTTTATTGTATGTTCATCAAACCTCAAGGTGCCACTAGCAAAAATGCCAAAATTGAGGCCAAACACATTTCTGCTTGTGACCTACAATTAATATCACTAAAACAAAATGAAAAAACTGGAGACACGTTTATTTGACCTTCTAGGAACCCAAAGCATTGAGATATAACAATCTCCAAAAATTAACAAGCGAAAACTAAGGACACCAAACTTTGATACATTGGCAATTTGGCCCCCACACTATTATGTGGGTTTTTGAAAGCAGCCGATGATTCCCGAAAACATAATGCCATGGTCCACTGTGCAGCTTATGGATGCAAAAATGGGCACAGGAATTCATCGAAGAGAGATGGCATTACAGTTCACAAATAAGAAATATTTCTTGCTGCTAATAATATTCTATAATATTATTGCCCCCTGGGGAGGGGCAGGAAGATTCTTCCCTAGTATCCCTGCAAGAATGAGGCAACTAAAAGAGGCCCATTTATCTCCAGTCTTTCTCTCCATATCCTCTTCTCTTCTGTTCACACTCACTTGTAGATATTTCCATATTTCTTCCGGCCTTCATCAATCTGGATATTCAATTTCATGGCATGGATAGTCCAAGGACTTCCCACATCATTTCAACACCATCTCTTTGACTTAAGACAGCTTCAACGTCACATCATTTCAAAGTTAATACGACAATATCTTTTCCTTTTCTGCCATTACCTTTCTCTGCCTTAGTGCCATAAAGCATAAGTTCTGCACTGCAATAACCTGTAGTGTTGTTTTATACTCCAGGCTATATGTACCCTATATAATTTACTGAACTAGAGAAAAAAAAAACATAATCCTTATATGTTTTTGTATTATAAGCGGCCAAAGTCACACGTGAGGTGGAGATAGCCTCTCCATACTGTAGCTGCTCGGTGGTAAATAC
>JAGKTI010005805.1:0-11246 GCA_018397915.1 Birgus latro
AGTGAAATAAATACTGGGTACTTTTTAGAATTTACGTTCAAGTGTGAACTCCACCACCTCCGTCTCCAAAACAAAACAAACTGCCGACGATCTTCTGCCTCTGACGAAAGGCAAATTATGTGCACTGAATTCTTTCTTTTTTGTCTTTCTTTATTAATTTATAACCTGTATATGCTCCTTTAGTGTTAAGAAGACAAGTAATAAGTATTGTTATTGCAATTTGGGGGGGTGAAAATCCATCTCCAACACACGTTACCGACAGTCAGTACTGCCTCTGTGAATGATTTTCTACCAATTAACCACTTCAGTACTGTGACGTCTATTTCTACTTTATTTGCGCTTCTTCCAGCCGATTTTATGGCACTCAGGACTGGACTTACATACTGAAGGGGCTAACGAAGGCTGTACCAACCCCGTGCACTTCCACAGATCCAGCCTACACTGACTAAAATTGTCTGGTGGCAGCAAGAACAAAATGAAAATACACCCAGCACTGAAGGGGTTAAATGTATATTAAATGCACTATATTGTTTTTTCTCATAACTAATTTATTTATATATGCTTCTTTAATTTAGTGTTGAAAGGACAAGTAATAGGTATTGTCTTAGCAATTTTGGGGGGTGATAATTCGGTAATTTAGCAATTTTGGGGGGTGAAAATTCGGTAAGCCGGAAAATTCGGTAATTCGAACCAGGGTAGAGCCCCATATAGTTCGGCTTATCAATGGTTTACTGTATATATATATATATATATATATACAGTATATACACAGTATACAGGTATACAGTACAGTATATATAAAATCATCAGCCATGCAACTCCACTGCTGAAGAAAGGCTCCCCCAAACTTCATGAATTCCTTGACTGAGCCATCTCTGCCACATGTTGCCTGCAAACATCTCTATCCCATCTGTCTGCATCCTGTCTGGCCTTTTTCTGCTATGCCTGCAAACCCTTCGAGTCAAGTCAGCCATCCTCTTGCTCCATCTGTTATTCCTTATTCTTGCTTCATGACTTGCCCACCTCCATTTCTGTTCTTTTATAACTTCTATAATATCTTTAAGAGTAGACCTAGTCTGCTCTCTCACCCAAGTTGATCTCTTCCTGTCTCTCAAGGATATTACCAATACTGACCTTTCCATTGTTCTTTGAGGATGGATTTTTTCTGTTTTCCATAGGCTGTCAATTTCCAGGTCTCACAAACGTACGTCACAGCTGGGATTATACAATCAATACATACCTTCCACTTCATACGTATGGGAAAGCTAATTTTCATGACACCTCTATGCTTACTGAGAGCTTGTAATCCACTTGCAATGCATTTTTTTTTTTTATGGTCTTTCATTAGTTTTAGTATTTGCCTCAAGTAACTGTACTCCTCGACTTCTTCAAAAATTTCTTCATTCAGTTTAATGATGTTCTTTGATGTATTTGGATTAAACATTAATTCAGTTTTGAGACTTTCTCTATTTAGGTCATTTAACATTTCTTGCAATGTTATGCTGTTTCTGAGATCAGGACAATGTCATCTATGCTCACTCCTTTCTTCCCCCATTACAACTTTCTGAAAATGTATTCAAGGCATGCTGTAAAGTAATTTTGGTGAAACTGTACCTTCCTGATGTATCTCTATCTATCTATTGCCAGATGCCTTGATCCCGAACGGGGTGGCCACAAACAAATCGCCTCCATGTCACTCTGTCCCCTGCCATTTCACTACCACACTCCCAACTCACACCCCCCTCTCTCATATACCTCTCCACTCCATCCCTCCATCTCATCCTCGGCCTCCCCCTCCCTCTCGCCCCCTCCACCTCACTCACATACACTCTCCTTGTCAGTCTTTCACTCTCCATCCTCTCCACATGCCCAAACCACCTTAACGTGTTTCTCCTAACGCTTCCCATCATGTCCTCAACCACACCACAATGCTCCTTCACTTCCTCATTTGTTAGTCTGTCTCTCCATGTGACTCCACATGCTCCTCTCAAATAACTCATTTCCACTGCTCTCACTCTTGACTTCTGTCCTTCCAACAAGGTCCAAGCTTCACTTCCATATGTCAGAGTTGGTATCACAATACTGTCATGTAACAACTTTTTCACTTCCATGCTCACCTTCCTGTTTTTTATCACTGCTTTCAACGAACCAGCAACCTTCCTTCCCTGCTGCACCCTTTCGAGCACTTCACCCTCCAGACTTCCATCCTTACTCATCACACTGCCCAAGTACTTAAATTCACTCACATTCTCCATATCCTTCCCATCCAATCTCACTGTACATTCACTGGCTTCACTTCTCTCGAAGATCATCACTTTACTCTTCCCCACATTCACCTTTAGATTCCGTTTCTTACACACTCTCCCAAACTTATCCACCAAGCCTTGTAGCTCCCCTTCGTCTTCACTCAACAACACAGTATCATCTGCAAACAACAGTACAGGGAGTTTCCAAACACTGCCCTCTCTCACTAAGGCCGCTCCAACATCCACTGCCCGACCTTGTATCTCTTTTATAACCCCATCCATATACAGATTGAACAACCATGATGTATGCCTTTCTCAATTTTAAGTTCTTCTGGATTTTTATGTAACTTTCTCCTCAGTCTTTCTACTCTCCCTGCAGCAACTATTTCTTCATGTTTTCCTCTACCTCTGTTCACTTGTGTCTTTGACATTACTATGTAATGATCAGGCAATCTAATCTCCTAACCCCTGTACACACTAACACTAAGGTCAAGCACAAATCTCATTTGATCATTCACATACACACAGTCAATCACTGCCTTGCAACCTCCCGTCCTCGTGGTACCTCCCATCCTCCTTACCACTCACTATATACAGTACTGTATACATGTTGATCATCTTGTGCCTGAATAAGGTACTGGCTACTGCCAAGCCCTTCCCTGCACTAATATCCATCATGGCACTACCATTTCCATTCACTTCTGCTTGCTCGCCTGCAGCGATTGTTCTGCTCAGTCAGACAGATTGTTTTTTTTTTTCTTTCTTTTTTTTTCACTTCTGCTTGCTCGCCTGCAGCGATTGTTCTGCTCAGTCAGACAGATTGGGGTTGCTCAACAACAACGGCTTTCCAATCTCCTACATCTGCTACAGCAAATTCATTTTATGGCTACCTTAGCTACTGTACTGTACTCACATATGTTTGCTTTCTTTGACATACCGTACCATGGAGTAAGAAAAAAAAAATCAAGTACAATATACTTTTGGCTAAGTTCTATTATATCATACAAGGAACTTAAAAAATATATGGCATACTGTACAGTACAGTACAGTACTGTACAGGGTAGTGCAGTACTGGCATTTAGCTTTGAAAACAAGTAGACACATTTCTAATGAACATATACAGTATATACATTTCATATACTTATCTAAACCACCTACTGCGCTTAACTCCATGTTACAAATGAACATCATGCACTAGACTGATAAATAACAACATCCCATTACATTATTACTTTACCTACCTTGTATACTCAAATGTTTCAGGGTTTCTCAAATCTGACTACCAGGCACAGAGCACATAATAAAATAACTTGTTTAGGACACTGTACATTAGCTGCAACCTTACTTTCTATTGTCTTTTCTGCAGTTGTTTCTAGCTACTCACAAGGCTGCCTTGCAATTACGAGTATTAAACTATTCAGGTCCTTCATGAAGGCTCACTGTCAGGGTGAAGGAAGGCAAGGGTGGTGCACCACTACCCCACAGACCTGGTTCTGCCCTATCACATAAAACTTTTTTGTAGCTTCTGTAGTTCATTATAATCACACAATACCAATGCAACCCTTATCATAAGATATTCATATGCTCGTATTCTACTCAGTAAAAATGGGGTCAAGTAGCTCTTATTACAATGTGACACACTGCCAAAGAAGTGACTGGTAGATTCCCTTAACCAATTTGATCCAGTGAAATCTCTTTTCCTACCTCTAACTGACCTTACGAGAAACTATTTGATACACTGCTAAATAAAAAAAGTGACTAGCAGATTCCCTTAATCCATGAATCCAGTAACATCATCTTCAGTGTACTACTGTATCTCTGGATGACTGTATTCAGCTTACAAACTGCAAACTGGTATTCCAATGTCTTTTTTTCTTATACCACTTGCTGACATTACTGAACACATGGAACATCTCTCTTAGCTACTGGAGGGGTCACAGTCTTCATTTAACCCTTCCAATTTGAGCCCCCCCCCCCCCCCCCAAAAAAAAAAAGATACAGATGAAAGCTCAGTGACAGGAAACTACCTTAGAGAGTGATACATCCAGCATCCCAAAAATGCAAGGCAAGAAACCACACCATAAAGCACTAAAATTGAAAGACGGGACAATACATCAACAACCTTAGAGTAAGCTGGCCATACCATATGAAGTATTACAGCTAACAGAAGACAAGAACCAACATACCCTCTCCTCAGCTCACCAAGTCTAGACGACAGTAACCATTCCTATCAACATTTCAGACAGCTAGGTGGTGTATCAAGTCATTCAATGCCTCTTCCTCAAGCAGCTGTTAACTCTCTCAGAATTCAAGGGTTGGGCAATTCTCAAGGTATCTAACAGTTTCCTTCAATTCATTCATCATACTGAGGTCCTCAGAACCAAAGGGGTACTTCCATCATCAAACTACTTTAGAGTAAAAATGCACTCAAAGTTTATATTCATATAAAATCAGTAACTTGTAATCAATGATGATACAGGAGTCTTTCAAATGTCAAACTGTCCTTTTCTTAATAAAGATTTTGGCTGTGACAACTTGGTTTAGCTGCAAAAAGAATTATTGTTTTCAATGGTAAACATCATACTCAAAGACTATGTGAAAATGCAGCACAGTATTGTAAGTGTAAATTGGCTTAAATACTATTGGAGAAACTTATAGCAACAATGTGTGATACAATAATCCATCCATCCATCATCCAATCCTATGTCATCCCATGAGGAGCGTAGGAACCCAGGGCTAGGCAAGTTGGTCCTGCCATTTAAGATGATATAATAATACATAAGGAATAAAACTTATGTTTCATCAATGGTGAAAAAATAAGGTACAAATTATGAATTATCCATACCACTGAGGGGGGCCATCTGCCACGTCCTTTCAAAACTGCACTGCACATCATGCCACCATCTTCAGTCATTCTCTCACATCTTTTCCTGTTTCTCAGTTCAGAGGCAGAGGGTCTACTTGCATCTATCATACGCCACTCAATATAGTGGGTAGCAGATCACACATCAAGGGCAAAAGGCATGTGTTCCACCATCCATTCCCTCAACCCTTTTCTACCTCTACCTCTCCCTCCACCACACATCAAGAAAGCAGTCTCACTGGTTGGCAGAGGGGAGGAGGAAGGCTCTGGTTAACATCCACTGAACCCAGTGCTACCACTCAGCTTGAATTTTGATAGTTGGCATTTAACTGGCTTGAAATTTCACGGTTGCTTGCAGCTCTCTCTGTCATTTGGCTTTCCCTGTCTCTAAACAGGAAGCCACAACCCACACACAGGTTTGTGCAACCAATACTGGAGTCCTTGACTTTCACCCTTACGGACTAAACCAGCTAGAATCAGAGTGTACGATGAAGGGTAAGAGAATACCCAATGCTGTACTATAAAATGATAAATAATAATAATAATAATAATAACAACAATACTAATAATAGAAATAATAAATCTCATTTGGGAGAGGGGAAGCAGGGGCTGGCAGGTGTCATTTGGTACTCCCCCACCACTTCCATCCTCCTTATATAGTCCTACCTAACACCACCCCACAAAGCTTTAGTGTGCTGCAGAATCAAGTTCCATGCCAAAGCCAACACCCAAAGATGCTGAGGCCAAAAGATACCTCGGTTAAGACCAAAAGGTCAACTTTGCTATACAATCGGGTTGCATTCATGGAAAACCAATCAGATAAGGACCAAGTATATATAGAACATAGGGATCATGGCAACTGTTTACACAAAGCAGGCAATAATACTGTATTTCGAAAAATGGTGCTTCGTATGAAATCATAATGATCGTTTAAGTGAAAAAGGAAATCGTTTGTCAAAAAAGTGCTAAAATGTTAGGATTGTACAAGCGAAAAGTCACACAACAGTCGATCATAAAAACAAAAGTGACCCATGCCGAAGCACGGGAACAGACAGCATCTCAGCTAGTGGTCACACTAACAATTCAAGCAACTACACTGATACTGATTGGGATTTATACAAACAACAAATATTCACTACTACATCTGCATTCCATGCTATACTGGGTGTAACCAAGGTTGAAATAACTGATGCATTCTTACAATACCATAACCATGAGCACAAACAGCATAAATAGCTGGCAAGAAATAGACGAAGAAACAAATACAGAATTACAAAACATCAGTAGCTATGTTTTCCTCAGGGTTATTTCAGTGGGAGGAGGAGGGGAAAAGTTCACATACAATAACATTTTACAGTTCAGTGTGGATTTTTTTTTTTTTAATTAAAACGCCCCGTCCCCGCAACTTTTTTAACCAACACACCCCCAGAACCCGGCAAGTTTTGGATTTTTTTGTTTTTTTGCTCAAACCTCCGCTTTTGATGAGAAACATCGAAAATTCAATGAGAAAGCACTCACCTGAAGTAAAAAATACCCTAAACAGGTGAGGCCCCTCACCTGGATACCGCTTTATATGACGCCGCGCTTCATAAAAAACGCTCCCTATGCAAGGTAAACTTAACCAAAACCACTCAGAAATGCTAATTATTTTTTTATTTGGTACGAATTTATATGTAGTACAAGAGCATACTGGCTTTCACACAATAATATAGGCGACATAAGCACTGTTCACTCACCAAACACATCAACATACCGTACCTACCTTGGCAACGTTACCTCCTCATTTACTTCTGTTCATTACTAACTCTGGTGCCATGTAATCTTTGTCCTCCACATCGGGAATCTCTTTTGCCTTGAATTTTGTCATCGGAAAGACCGTGGTGCTACGTGTCTTTACTGGCCAGGTCAGTGCTAACAGGTGAGTTGCGAGAAAATGGCACACCCCCCGAGGTGGGGGGGGGGTTACACAGGGTCAGGCAGTGTTGCCACTTGGCTGGGGGTAGAGGAAAGGCTCCCATATAGGCTTACCCAAAATCGCCCGTGAAACTTGAAAAGTGTGCAAACGACGGGCCTTTCAACTGCATCACTTACGATGCACATCGTCAGGATTCAGCGAGAAAAAAAGTTGCAACGTGCATCGTACGTCGACGGGGCTTGGCGGGTTAACAGAACTGACATACATACATACACACACGTGTGCTCTGGTTATAATTTTGGCAGTCCCATGGTTAAAATAGAAAAATGCCGAGAATAAAGCTGAGTGGCTAATTTTCAAGGTTAGGTGTGTCAGAAGATAGGTTTGGTTTCTATAATAGCTAACTGTACTGTACTCATACACATCCCTTAAAGCTTCCAATAAACCAAAGGAAATTTGGCATGGATTTCTAATATTCCTCATTCCATTTAATTCATAGCACACAAACAGTTCATTCAGATTTTAATTT
Source organism: Birgus latro (assembly GCA_018397915.1). Lineage (NCBI taxonomy): Eukaryota > Metazoa > Arthropoda > Malacostraca > Decapoda > Coenobitidae > Birgus > Birgus latro. The sequence continues at coordinate 7,554 of JAGKTI010005805.1, forward strand.
TTCTCTCATTCCCTTACTAAATACGGTAACACCTCACTAGAATGGACTAATTGGGGCCCAGGCCATTCCGAAAAAAACGACATATGGACTTCCCCCTGCTAAGATATTTTCATACATGAAAAGCGTTATGGCCACAATCCTTCTTCACTCCACCATTTCCTTCTAATTCGGGGCATTAATCCATTTGCCTCTTAACTTTTCTCAAATCTATCTGCAGTATTTATTGCCAGATGCCATAATCCTGTAAAGGGTGGCCATTTGACTTTCAGTTATTTGTTTTACAGGGAGGAGCACCAACCCTCCACCAACCCACTTGTTGCCACGTAGGGAGCATGCATGGTTTGGTTATATGGTTACCGCCCAACGTTGTAAATAGTTTCTTGGCTTAAAGGAAACCATTTGGCTTGTCACTCAATGTAAAGTCACCTGTAAAGGAAAGAAAAGCAATAAGAAGTGACAGGAAAGATGGGAGAAACAGGAAGAGCGGAGGGCAGGCACAGAAAAGAATGATAATGGCTAAGGAAGAAGTAGGCAGCACTACATCAAGTGAGTGGATGATGGTCACCACCACCTACCACTACTTTTCTCAAATGCCACTATAAATACTTTATTGCATAACACAGTACAATTTTAGTATGGTTTAGACTCAATAAAGGCCGAACTTTCTTTACCCCTTCACAGTTGCTGACCTTGTACACGGGTTTTATTCACCCGTGTATGGAGTACAACTCTCATGTGTGGGAAGGCTCCCCACATGCAGCTCTTCTCAAAAGGGTGGAGTCAAAGGCTTTTCATCTCATTAACTTTCCTCCTCTTACTGATTCCCTTCAACCTTTGTCTCTTTGCCACACTGTTGCGTCTTTATCTCTCTTCTATCGCTACTTCAACAGTCACTGTTCCTCTGAACTGTCTGCTTGCATCCCTCCACCTCTATGATGGGCACGTAGTACCCGTCTAGCAGCAAACTCTCATCCCTTTTCTGTCTAACTCTCTAATGCAAGAGTTAACCGTTACTCCCAGTCCTTCATTTATGCAACTGGTCAACTCTGGAATTGTCTTCCTCTGTCTGTATTTCCTACTTCCTATGATCTCCAGTCTTTCAAACGAAGTGTGTCTAGGCATCTCGAAATGAACGGATCTTGAATTTGGCCCTCTTTTGTATTGTTTTTGCTTTTTCTTGGAAGGACCAGTATGCAGGCCTGTGGCCTTTGGTTCCTTCTTCCATGCATTAAAAAAAAAAAAAAAATGGAACACACAGAGGAAGATATTTTTCATACATGAAGTGTCATAGCCACCATCCTGCTTCAACTCACCAGTTCCTTCTAACTAGTGGCAATATCTCTTTTGCCTCTTAGCTTTACTAAAATGCCACTACAAATAATCCGTTGCATAACACACTATAATTTTAGCAAGGTTTAGACTTGATAATGGCCATATGTAACACACAAAATAATATACAGTAGTTTCACTCATTAAAAGCATCATGGCCACCATCCTGCTTCACCTCCACCAGTTCCTTCTGATTTATGGCAATATCTCATTCGTCTCTTATTTTTTTCTCAAATTCCACTATAAAAAATTTACTTATTGCATAATACAGTAAAATTTAAGCAAGGCTTGGACACAATAAAACTCATAATAAAAATTTTTTTTCTTAAGTAACCATTCCGACTCACTTGGCTCACCCTTCTCTACCCTCCCACCTTGATAGGTGTTGATCATCATCCAGCACCCGGTGAAGGATCCTTCAGAGCAAATCCTTCTAAATTATTAGCCATTATCTTCAGGGTCATCGTCAAGGAACAGTGAATCATCGTCCAGATTGTCTTCATTGGCAGCAGCTGAATCGTGGGGAGGCGTAGCATCGATCTTGTGTACTGTATGGTTTCGTTTCGTTTCGTTTCATTTTTGAAGGCTCCAACATGCTTGCATGCGTCGGCCTTGGTCACCTAATGGTGGCACTTCATGCTGCTCGATCCCTGGCTGCCTCCCTGTTCAGTCCCTTAACCCTTAAGTCACACTTAATGACCTCGTCCCATGTCTTTCTCGGTCTACCCCTCCCAACCCCTCCCCCAGTATTAACACCTCTCACCCTCTGTACCCAATTATCATCCCCCATCCTCTCCACATCTCCAAACCACCTCAGCCTACCTCTCCTCATCACAACACCAATACACTCCAGTCCCATCCTACCTCTCAACTCTTCCATCGTAAACCCAGCCCCCCCAGGCCTTGCACGCAGGGACGCACTGCACATCCACCTAATCACTGTCATTTCTGTACGTTTAAACCTGCGAATATCTTCTTCCTTTACTGCCCAGGTCTCACTACCATACAGCATCACACTCCTAACACATGCTGCAAACAAAGACCCCTTAGCACGTAAGGAGAGTCCTCTCAATGTCAGGAGAGGCAACAGCTCCCTGAACTTCTTCCAACCACTTCTCACCCTAGCAACTGAGCTAACTCCAGCCCCACCTCCAGCACATAACATGTCTCTCAAATAACAAAACTCCACACACTCAAGAGACTCACCTGCAAGTTCAACCTTTCACGCCTAACAATCTCCACCTGCTCTCCCCGACACGCAGCACACATGAAATCAGCATCATCTTTCAGTCTACCTCTAATACCACTACATCTCTTGTGCACTTAATTTTAAGCATTTTTCAAATACAGTACTGTACTGTACACCTTATACACCTTAATTTTAACAATCTTACAAACAAACATGATCACTTTGTCTGTATTTTTCACTTATCACTCGTCACCATCGAGCAGTGTATCAGGGACTTTGAAGAAATGATGTGGGGGGAAATTATATGGGCTGACTAAGACAGAGCACGGGGGAATAACAGTGATGCCGCCAGCCCACCATGAACACACAAACCTCTCGCTGTGTGATTAAAGCTTGCTGTCTTAAATATATATATATTAATATTAATGCAGACTTCTTTTCTAATTTTTTAGCATTTAGAAAGTACTTTACTGGTATAACTTAATTTTAAACACTTTTCAAATACTGTACAGCTTCAGGAAAAATATATTGGAAAGAAAAGGGAATTGTATTTTGTTTTTGTTGATTTGGAAAAGGCCTTTGACAGAGTCCCTAGAGAGGTGGTGAAGTGGGCAATGAGAAAGCTGGGGTTGGAAGAGTGGCTGGTTAGGGTGGTTATGGCCATGTACGTGGGTGCTCGCACCCAGGTAAGAGTGAATGGAGTTTTGAGTGATGAGTTTCCCGTGAATGTTGGTGTGCATCAGGGGTCAGTTTTGAGTCCCTTGTTGTTTATCATGGTGCTCGAAGCCCTCTCACGTGACTTCAGAGATGGACTCCCATGGGAGATGTTGTATGCTGATGATTTGGTGTTGATTGCTGAGAATGAAGGGGAGGCTGAGGAAAGATTTAAGAAGTGGAGAGATGGTATGGGGCACAAGGGCTTAAGGGTAAATGCAGATAAAACAAAAGTGATGATATCTAGGGTTGGTGGCGGTACAATCAGAGGAGAGGGAGAGTGGCCATGTGCAGTTTGCCACATGGGTGTGGGAAGTAATTCCATCTTGTGCAGTGTTTGTGATAGATGGGTGCACAAGAGATGTAGTGGTATTAGAGGTAGACTGCGAGATAATGCTGATTTCATGTGTGCGGTGTGTCGGGGAGAGCAGGTGGAGATTGTTAGGCGTGAGAGGGTTGAA
>JAGKTI010005805.1:25133-43394 GCA_018397915.1 Birgus latro
CCTCTGTACTGGCTTATTTATAGTTCTTAATATCAACTACTAGAGAGCCCATGGCTCGTTCCTTGCGGGAATGAACCTCTTCATTAAGGAAGGAATACCTCACCACTGCTTGTTGTAAAGGAATAAGCAAGTTGCCTGTTTCATCTTAAAATGCCTTCACATTACATATACCTCAGATAATTATATCCTTCCACCTCATTCTTGATCTGCTTCTTTGTCCAGATCGAACTGTAGTTCTCCACTCTTGGGTCCACATAACAATGTTGGTATGTTAGCCCTTGCTTCACTTCACCCTAATATGTGTCCCAGCAAGCACTGCTTAGCTTCATCGATTGTTCAAAGTCCCGCAGTTACAGCTTGATGTTTGTGAAGCTGATCCGGTATGAGAAGGCCTTTATGTCTAAGAAAGGGTGTTGATCCGGTACGTGAGGGCCTGTATGCCTAGAAGGCCTTGATCCGGTATGTGAGGACGTGTATGCCTATGCGTTGCCGGAGGTGGAGGGTTCTGGTGCTGGGGGTATATCAGAGTCGGCCAGCTTCCCTGAAGTGTGGAGGTTTTGCAGTGCCTTCCAGCCACGTCCGTACTTCATTGCCTTTGGGGCCGGCTGGAAAATAATAATAATGATGATGATGATGATAATAATAATAATAAAAATAATAATGAGAATAAATCATTATTATCATCACGATCTTCCCTATCCTTCGTCTCACCTGAAAAGATGGGGTGAGATAGGATCTTGAAACAAAAATAATCAGGAATTGCAAGAGAGAGAGAGAGAGAGAGAGAGAGAGAGAGAGAGAGAGAGAGAGAGAGAGAGAGAGAACTATCAACAGTATTTCCAGTGAAATGAGTGACTGTTTAATAATTCTTTCGAGTGTGGAGTGGCTGTCTTATGATTCTGTTGACTGTTGAGTGGCTGTTTTCTGGTTCTTGATGTGGAGTAACTGTCTATGATTCTGTTGGTTGTGGAGTGGCTGTCTTATAATTGTTGCTTCTGGAGTGGCTGTCTTAAAACTGTTGATTGTGGAAGGGCTGTCTTATGATTCTGCTGGGTTTGGAATAGTTAAATCTTGGTTATAAATTACCTGATTTTTTTATGCATGTAAGTTACGTTATGGATCATTTTGTAGTGACAGAGGCACTGGTATGGACGTCAGGTGAGGGACATTACGTCAAGATAAAGTAACTGCATAAATAATTCATATTTTAAAACACAGAATGGTACACATGAGTATCCTACACACGAAACTAAGAGACAATGGTGAACGTTGGCAGAAGCCTGATTATTGATTATGTGCTTGTAAATGTCGGAGAAGCATATGAAAAGCATAAATACGGTCAATGGACAATCGTTCTTCTGCCAGACCAACCTGTTCTTCCTTCTGGGCCTTCCGCGCCTCTTTCAGCATGACTGAATTGATGTCCTCGCCCATGAACACTCCACGCTTCTGGTAGAACTGGATCTATGTTGGAGAAACAAATCAGAGTTGTAGTTAGCTGGTGGAGAGATGGCAAGGTAGATTTTAGATCCGGGGTGCCTGAGCCATACCTTGGATTTATGTGACGATAAGCCATACTGTCCGACAAAACGTCTTTCCTGGCGGGAAGGCATGTATGTCGTGGGGGATTATGGGAGATAAGGGCTTCAACAGGGTATTTTATCTTATCTCCTGCCCCCCTCCCCCCTCATTACTATAATGGTAAATCCATGCTCGCCGCAAACAACTTGTCTCTTAAGCCCCGCCGCTCCTTACCCACCCGCTGTAGAGTGGGTGAGGAGGAACGGGACTACGACACGTTGCCCGACGGCGGGTGTAGTAAGTTAGTTTATACCACAAGCTAATTTAGTTTATACCACATGCCCCCATTTATTAATTACTGAGAGAGGGTCTTGCTGATGAATTAAAATTTCATCCTGAAAAACATATTTAAGATATTTTGATAGCGAATTCATTATCAGGAACCCTTCCCCCTCCTATTTAAATATGCCTTTGCCGGATGCTTCTGTGAAAATGAGTGATGGGAGGTTTATATCGAAGGTTAATCCTAGAAAAGAAATAAGTATCCTCGCTGTCATATACCTTCCCCAATAGATAAAATCTGGTGGATACAGCTGGTTAAATTAAGTGCCATCTTCCATTACATTACTTGCATAATTAATGTCTGTAAACTGTGGGATATCAAAAGCAGTTTTGGGTGTTTGACTAAAACTCAACTTGAAATTCATCTGGCCCTGTAATCTGGTGTCAGTTATTATGACTGTCAGGCCATTTTTAATTTTTTTAAGGGGTTAATGTGCTAAGGTGCTAATTTCAAATGCCATGAAGCAATCTGATATCTAAAATGCTTCTTTATTAGCCCACTATCAGAAGCCATAACAACAAACATTATCTGGTTACTAAAATGTTGGTTCATAATACATAGTAGGAACTGTGTCGAAGTTAAGTATAAGCTTTGACAGCTTTCTGGTGAACATGTCGAGCATATTAGTTTTCATCTGTTGTTTAGTTAGATTCCTCTTGGATGGCTAAACCGTGGTAAGGCGTCTTTGTGAGCTCCGGCAACAGTGCACCCATCATTATCACTGACTTTGTTTACCAGCCTGAGCTACGAGCCAAGCTACTAATTGTTTCTAGTTGAGGATTCTTTGTATGTTCTGCTTTATTTCAAACGTCATTCCGTTGTTGTCCTTCACTCACCTTCTTCCAGTTAGCGCTGCTAGTGTGGCGAGTCTTCTCTCTCAGACTCATCCTTCTCTGGATGGTGCGGCTGCTGCCGATGTGGTCACGCCTCCGGATGGTTTTCCGCACCTCTGTATTCCAGTCACGCCTCCTCCTTCCCTGTAATGAATCCAGAATATTGAGATAAAATAAACTGTCTCGGAAAAGAACTCCCTTCCAAGCATTCTAATGTTTTAGATCAAAGAATCTTTCAAATGCAAAACCAGTTAATCTTGAAGCATACATCTTCAATCATGCACATACACAGATTCTGAAGCTGTGATATTACTGTCCTCTTCCATCTGAGTCATCATCCAATGATTTTGAGAGGCCAGGCAATAAATACTGTGGTACGAGTACAAAACTGTTTAATTCGTTGGTGCAGTAGCCTTCCAGTTATCTACACAGAGACGATCCTGAGGCCTGAAACTCTGCAGTTTCGTCTCTTCCTATCCCCCAAACATTACCATCTTTGAAACCTATGACAAACAATCTTTCTAATTTATTTTCTTCCCATCCAACTTCACATTCATAATGGATGGGGGGATCTGTAGTATGGTTCTTTGATCTCATCGATTTCACAGATGATAATGGAAAAGAAGCCTCAAGTAAAATCCATCCCCATTATCTCTTGAGAGTTATGTTGTTTGATATGAGGCTGCCTCCAGAAAGTGTTCGGAAGTAGGGTTGCAGTATCCTTACACTAATACAAGAAGGGAGAGGACTTCCAACTCCTTTCCCGACCCTTTTAATTATCCTTCAAGACGCGTAGTGAGCGTGGGAGCTTTCGTATTTGCCCAATTTTCTTTAGACTATATATTTTAGTTTCTTGCATTTTTGCATAAAACTGTATATCATCTCACTGAACTAATTAATACAAGAACCTTTGGGGACTTTATATCTTTCTTTAACTACTCTATAACACAAGGGAGATAACACAAGGGAGATTTCTAATGGTAGTAGAGAATTGGTGATGTACAGGATGGTTCGTATATAGCGCTTCACTAGAAAATCACTTGGTGGTATCAATTGTTTTGCGGGGACTGCTGAGTGTGCTGGTGTGGCCATGAGTGTGACAGTGGGAGGAGGAAATGAGTAAATGGTGCAGGGTAGACAAAGATAACGTTGATTCAGCCGCACCCGCAACATATGGTACGAGAAATCGCCTGGCGGAGTGGAAGAAAAGCGTTATATACGAACCAGCCTGTATTATGGTGATACCTACCCTGCTCTTGAACGCAGCTATAACGTTCAGAGTCTTGGCCATAACTCCCGTCAAGGTTGGCACATCAATGCCCTCTACCGGTGCGATGTTGAAGCCCTTCATGAGTCTCCTTTCCCTCGTCTGTTGCTTCTTACCAAACGTCACTGCGAGGGAGACACGGAATCACGCCTTAACCTTCATGCACTCTAAGCATCAGCATATACAACATATATTTTGTCCTCAAGGGAATCAGATCTGGTTATTGCACTGAAACTGAAGGAAGACAAACAGCCGATGTATCATCCCTTAAGGTGTAATGCATTGTTAATGATCTTACCCCTTGAGTTAACTGACTAACTCTGTGTGTAATTCACCGGGTCGGTCAGGATCACTTGATGGTCGTGATCGTCAGCTTTTACCCTTCCGCAAGGGAGCTGAGAACTCATATAGTCCGATCTAATGACAAGGCTGTGACCTTCACACACGCACACACCCATCCCCTTGCTCAAGGGTGACAGTAACCACCCACTTCGTCAGTGAAACTTTTCGCAGTCTGAGCGAGGCGCGAACTCCCGTCTACCAGATGGCAAGCCAGCAAGGTGTGTGTGTGTGTGTGTGTGTGTGTGTTTCATGGATTCTCATCTTTTCTCTCAGATGCGTAAATGATTGCAGTGAACTTTAAAACGGAATTTTAGGCCAATAACATTTTGAGATAATATCCAACAAAATGTCAAGACATGTCAAGTTAATCCTCAAGAAAGAAATCAAGAAATCGTCATGCTTTTAATTTAATGTGAAATTCCAGTGGACAACTCACTGCAGACGTCCTTTTCGTGCATTTGGGTGAAAAGACGAGAGAAGAATCCATGAAATAAATATGAATCAACTCATGTTCAGGGAAATCACTCTGGTTCCTTTACCTCTATGAGAGAAAAGATGTGAAAGGAATTACCGCAGAACACTCTGATCAACTTACTGTCCATTTTCTCGTGGGCGTTCCCGGTGTCCATGTTGTTGATTCTGAGGATGTTGTAGAGCTCGTATTTGAAGGAGCTGATGTCCTGCTTTACCTCGTTGATGTCGTCCTCTGTGATGCTCCGCTCCTCGATCCTACGCTGTTCCTTTGTCACGAAGCGGCACACCAGGCTCTTCATCACGTTCTGTGTGGGAGGACACGAAAGAGGAGATAGGGTCAAGTACACTATTTTTACTAGTGTCTTCTCTCGAATGCTCAGGTGTAGCAATAGATTAACACTAGGCAATGATGCTAGTCGCGAAGAAGTGTTATGGAAGGATGCAGAGCTGTAATATTTTCAATTTCGCCACTGAGCTACAGGAAATACGTTGCAAAAGGACGAAAATCTGGGCCACGGTACAGTGAATGAACTATAGTGTAAACGTGGAATGAAATGTAGTGAACTGATAATAGGTGTCTTGCAGATATGTGTTTCCTTCCATATTTTACGTTTTCTTCCACATCCTATTCATCCCTCCCGGTATACAGTATTGCGTTTCGTCCCCATTCAGCGTTCCCTTGTACACCATCTGTGTTTACAGGTGAGGGGCAAAGAAGAGTGTGGTAATCCGGCCACAGAACTCTCGCTTTCTGACCATCACTTCCGCACTGAAAACGAAAAACCATAATAGAGCATCAGTTCTTGTTTCATTATGGTGAACGTGAACCATCCAGGTGAAAGTGACCAGAGAAAATCAAATTTTCTCCCCCCTCTCTCCTCTTACTCCCCTACCCCCATTTTTCTTTTTTCTTTTTTCTTTTTTTTTCTAAGGGAAGAAGGGAGGAAGGGACACAACCCGAGAGCCACCTATCTCTCTTTTAGATAGAAATGAGAAACCTGATAACTTTTTACTTAGTGCTGTAAATAACTGTAGTCGTCGACTGCAGACATGCTGAAAACTTAGTTGTACACGCGTTTATACGTTTTACTAGGTTCAATATTGAGCCATTACTTTAAACAACAGTAGATTATACCTTGCACCATTATGGACCATTACTATGCACAACAACTAACTCGAAAACGACTGAGAACTATTTTTCGTAAAATTTCTTAATCGTAAGTTGTGTATACGATTGCTTGTTTATCCAGTTTCGTTCAGCTCATAAAGCTACCAAAGACTTCGTAATCAAATTACTGTGAACACTGAAGTGACAAAATACGAAAAGCAAAATTATCTTAACTCTGATGCTGATTTGGTCATGATAAAAAAAAAAAAAAAAAGATGGTTAGGATCTTTTTATAAATACGGGCCTACGAAGTATTGCACACCATGTGGACAGTAATACGAGTATCGATCTACCTTTAAATCGATCGACTATGAAACTTACACAATAATCTGAAAAGTTTATTGGGCTATGAAGATCGCACCACTAGGTTTCATGAGACACTACTCATAATTTCGCTATTTATCGTAATGAAGCGGGTCGATATTTATGTCCACAGCCGTAATTTTCACTAACCTTGTACTGGCTGTCTCTGAGGTTATCCTGGCTCCGCTTGAAAGACGCCCTAGTGATCTTGGGTTTCTTGACGCAGAGGGCGCCAACGTTCGGCATCAGGTTGAAGGGCGAGGGCAGGTCTCGTCCCTCCTCGAAAAAACTCATCCATAACTTAGAGCGTGCGAACTTCCACTCCGTGTCACATTGTTCCTGTGAATAGGAGTGGAGAAATAAGAAGATAGATTTATTTTTGTAGGTACTCTAGTGAAGTAGATGAGAAGAGGAGAAACAGACTGAGATTGGGATGCAAAAATGAAGTTAGGGAGAGAACTGGATTGATGGAGTTGGCTGAAATAAGGGACTGCAGATGAATCAAGATCATTGGATGCCTTGTTTGACAGCCATCCAGTATGATGTTTCTAAATCTGGCGTCAAACAATAAACAAACAGCTGGTGTAGGAAGAGTAGGAGCGTTTTGCAAGCTAACAGGACTTTTTTATTTGTTTGTTTGTTTGCTTTTCCTACTTGTCTTTCATTGATAAATTGAACTCGGGTGTCTGCAACAAACATGCATACATATTCCCTGACATACGTTGCAGTCTATTCAAAATTAATTAGTAATGGCACATTTTTTTTATATCCATGGCGCCATTTTGTAGCGACTGTCTTTGATGACGAAAGGAATTAGACATCTGGCAAATGAGGTATAAGAATGTATTTAAGGTACCGTTGGAGATACCGTAATGCCTCTTACCTAACGATTCATTTTGCGCATTACATCTCAGTATCTTCTTATGTGTTACTGACGCGATCTATGTCGACATTAGAACAGTATAAATAGGAGAATCTTAAGGTACGCTATGAAAAATATATCGCTGACGAGGAGGACCTACGAAGCCTCCTATGCCACCTAGAATACTGCTTATATACACATCAAGGACTCAAACATATGAAGGCTTACACAGATGATAGCGTAAGAATTGGACATCATGGCGATCAGAAGGTTAAGGAGGACGATGACGTTGATGACATGGTAGGAGCCGAACATGAGCATACTCCAGAACCTCGTGAAGGATTTGATTCCCGTCAGGTCGAAAGAGGATAGCTCCACCAGCCCGAAGGAAGCCCAAAAGAGCGACTGGGAGGTCTCGAATAGGCTGTAAGGGGGGAGGGGGGGTGATGCGAAGGTTAGTGGACAAAAATAAATAAACAGACGAGCAAAAATATAAAATATGATACGTTGATATAACCCAATGGCAAAGTCAAACAGATTAAGAAGTTCATCCAGGAGTGCATCATGGTGTTGCATTTTCATATTTTATTATGGCTCAAGCCAGATGACGTTATTCTGTCAGGGGAAATCATTCCTAAAAGGGTTTATGAAGAGGCTTGTATTGCAAAACTTTTAGGAAACTTTCAGTGGGAAGACTCAGATAAACCAACTGACAATCTTCTATATACAAATTTAGGGAGGCAGACTAAGATGATACTTTCGTCAGAAAATCTTCGTTTGACTGAAACCATTAGCAGGACATCATTTTTATTTTGCCCTTGTTGACAGACAATTTATTTACCATAGACGAGCCCCCTCAAGGAGAGAAGGTGTTTATGAAAGCTATACTTAACCCTTCCACTTCGAAAAATCCGTCCTAAGCAAACAGTTTCATTTGGAAACAGCAAGAGTAAAAAAAAAAAAATCAAGAAGACGTCATCGTACTGAAGAGGATCAACTTGTGTAGACTTCGGTATCATAAACATGCTCAGACGTTGCAGACAAATCTGAATATAATGTTTTTACTTGTTACAAACTTTGGCGTTAGTAATAATCCGCGCGAGAAAGCGCGATGGAGTTGTTTCAGGTTTGGTTCGTTTGTTTGCCTTTCTATCTTTCTGTCTGTTGGGAAAATTATTTGACGAAATTGCAAACAATTTGGCATAATGTTTAAGGAACATCAGAGGAACAGATTTCTAATTTTAGCCGAAGAAGGTCATAGGATATAGGTCAAGGGAATGTTCATCTCAAACAGTTTTAATCTGATTTTGACCAAACTTGATCTAAGGGCTGAGCGACAGGAAAGGGTGAAATGGTTCAGTTTTGAGAACAATTAATCATAGGTAGAGGTTACAGGGTAAGGTCGGAAGTTCGGTTCTCTAACTCAAATATTTTAATTCGATTTGGATCATACTTGGTGAAAAGGTTAAACGTAAGCTAAGGATAACATTATTCTTTTTTCAGAACAGTAGGTCAGAGATTAAGGTTACCCGGCAAGGTCAGCTAAAAAACTACTGATCCGATCTGGACCAAACTCGGTGGATGGGCTGAGGGTCAGGTAAAGATGAAGTAGTTCGATACTGAAAGCAATCAGCCAAAGGTCAATGAGACAGTACAGGGTAAAAAAGGAATCCACCTAAAGTGATTGTAGGTTGCGGGTGAGTGTTCCTTCTTGTTATGTATGTTTTCCTGTAGCAAGTCTCCGATGTCTGGTATTATAGTTCATTTGGGCATATAGAGTTTAAGAGTAGCTTCACTCTCATCATTTAGAACAACTGAGAATGTATTATTGTGACGGCTGACGGTAAATACATGAGCTTGTTCAGTGCACTCACTTTGCGAACCTCCTCCATATTTCACAGGATGCGCCAGCGTCAGGGTTGGGTTTGCCACCGGGGAGGGAGTAGCACTTGCGCATGTCCAGGTCTGCGTAGTACCACAGCAGCTGGTTCAGACCTGGAGTGGGAGGGCGGATGATTCACTTAGTACACTACACTCAGCCACCCTAACACTCTAAGATCTAAATTATTTTCATTCAACTACAAAAGGATGTTTAAGTGAAGGATTTAAGGAAAGCTACATAAAACCCTTGCAGTTTGAAAAATGTCTCCTTAACTGAATGCAATCGGCTGGAGATAGGAAGAATATAAAGTACTTCATCTAACCTCTCATGCCGATGACGTGTTATTACTTCATTATTGCTACCTTCAGACGATGTTATTCAGTTCAGGTAGGGACATCAGGTTGTGAAGGGGTTAATGGGGGCTATTTCTGGCTCCGTGATTGCTACTGGTTTCTCCAAAACGAAAATGTCTGGTAGCGGCCTGAATAAAATGAAAAATACGTCATCGCAGTCAAAGGATTCATAGAAATAGCTATTTTCAAGTTACCTCTTCGGAACGTAGTAGTACCGTAGGCCAGGCTATCATAGTTCAGAAAATATGAGAGTAGGAGGTGGATCTAATTTTCTGGCAACATTTCACATAATACAAGAACCTCTAGTCGCCCTCTGAGGTTGGAGCCATTGCATCTAAGACAGTGCCTTGACCCACTACGTGAGACCCTTGTCACGATTCTCCTCTTACTTTAACTCGGCCTAAATTAGCCACCTCTCAAGACTGAAAGCTGAGGTGTAAGAGATTAGCACAACAGTTTGGTGTAATTCACGAAGAAGTGCTGTGTAAAAGACGTAGAACTGTAGTATTGCCTTATTCTGCCACTGGGTTACGTGAAATAAACCAGAAAAGAACGAAAAACTGGGCCAAGTTAAGGTATTGTACATAGAGGAAAACTCACCAAGTGCTTAAGACACACACTAATGATAATATCCTGATGATAGTATCCCTAAGTCAGTCTCAAGACAGTGTCCTCAAAACGAGATACTTTTCATGAGATAAGTACCATAATATGTCATACCGACTTCAGAGAGAGAGAAGAAAAAATCTATATATCTCTCTTCTGTACTGTACACTATGCCAGTTACCATTATTCATCGTACAAAATCGTCCTTTCAGTGATGTAATGAAGTTGAAACATAGCAAAACTCTAGCAACCTTTATACATGTGCTCTATTTTTAAAAGTAATTTTAGCTTGAAAATGAAAGGAATATAAGTGGCAAAGAACTGTTACAATCTGGCATCAGTAAACCTGAAAGGAGGTGCTTCTGTTTTTCCTTCATCCCACCCTAACACGCCAGCACGTGTTTAGCTAGTAGACTGCTTGACCGGAAGGGGTACTTCTGCGTTTAAAACATACTTTAGTCAGTTTCTTTTATTATAATCGTGATTTTGAGGGAACAATATTCAGACCCTGAAGAAAAAAAGAAACAATAATAATAAATAAAAAAAAAAAAAAAAAAAAATCCTCAAGCACCCTGAAAAGAATACACTTAAATCAGTTTTTTCAAAAGGGCCTTTCACCACACCCCATACCCACCACAGCCAAATGCAAAGAGGACAAGTGTATAGATGAAGAAGAACTTGATGATATCAATGACCATGCGACCCAGGGCGATCTGAAGGGGGCCCATGTGGTGGTTCACGATGAAGATGTGCACCAGCTTCAGGAAACTGGAAAGTGGCACAAAAGGAGAGAAGTTGGTATAAAGATATAATTATCATTATTACCATTAGGTGAATACGCAATATGCCAGCAACAGAATATGAGTCCTTTCAGTTCAACAATTTTTTAAATTCTACATTATTACTATTCTGTGGGGAAACATGGGACTGGCTGTTACGTTTCATTATTGTCATTATTATGAGTATTATTATCACCCGTCCCCATCCCGGAGGGGCTCGGGGACGGGTATTGTTTTCACTCTGTTTGTCAGTTTGTTTGTTTGTCTGTCTGTCTGTTAACAACTTTACGCAAAAACTGCTGGTGCGATTTTGACTAAAATTACAGGGATGATGGGCTATGACCTTCTGATCACATGATTAAATTTTGGGCCAAATTGGGTCAAGGCCCAGGGTATAGGCCCAAAAAATATAGAATAAAAAATACAGGTAAAATATTGTTTTTTCGACATAACTCCTTTCAGATTCGTCATATCGACATGAAACCAAAACCTAACGGTGCATCTTTCAAAGCCGCATCCTATAACATGCCTCATTACATCAGGGTGGTCCCCCCCCCCCCCGTAAGCTGTAGGGGGGTCAATGTCAGGTCGGTCGAGCAAAAAATTTCAAGTGGGCATAAAATCGTCAATTTTCACTCAGTTTACTCAAAGTTTGATATTTGAGAGCTCTGACTAGATATCCTGTTGTGTTTATATGTCAGCACTAAATTGACTGCCGAGGACGAGTTTGCTACAGCGTCTTCTTCTTATTATTCTTATTCTTATTATTATTATTATTATTATTATTGTATTATTATTATCATTATTATTATTATTATCATCATCTCACTATTTATTAGTAACAGTTTTCATGATGTCCCAAATACCGTAAATTATTGCCTCAAAATCACATGCAGACTTAAATATTGCTGATCTTTAATTATATCATAGCTCATGTCATGACAACATCAGTCCCAGAAATGTGACTGACTGACAGACATACTATCAGTCTCAATAAATACAGTTAGCTATATAATTATCAATCCTGCGAAGCAGGACGGCATGATTTTCCGCAATCCGCCCTATATTGTTGCGCGATATTAATCCTGCTCGTGTGTGTGTGTGTGTGTGTATTAATAGTAATAATAATAATAATAATAATAATAATAATAATGATTTTCGGTTTCTTTATTCATGGCAGCCAGTGGCTGAAAATACACAAGTCCTTAATCTAGTCTCCTAACCTAAGGGGGTCAACAGGCCGATCTTGACTGCTCCAGAGGAGCGCCGACACACTACCAAGCCTCACTAAGTGAGGCGTTGGCACAAGGGGACAGACCGCCTAATCTTTACCCAGCTGGGTTTCGAACCCTTGCCGGCCTTCCACCACAGTGCGCCTTGAGCTACACTTGACAGGTGAGAGCTCACCTCACCTAAGCAAATAGCGCTGTCTGAGCGGGGCTCGAACTCGAGTCATTTGAACTGGGAGTCGAGTGTTCTATCAACCGCACCACCAGGTGTGTGTGTGTGTGTGTGTGTGTGTGTGTGTGTGTGTGTGTGTGTACTTTAACTCCTCCTAGGCTATATGATGGCTTTGAATGGAAATTCCCAGGTGAGTTTTTCTGGTTACAGGGAAGGTCTTCCACTATATACAGTTTTCTAACCTTGGTTTTTAGGAGAGTCAGCCCCCTCATCCAATTAAAAATTCTCAAAAACAGTGAAAGAAGGGCAGATACGGCATTAGTACCTTAGTACATGTTGTATAATGGACTCTCATCCGTAATGTTATATTTGGGGGGCGTGACTCTCCCAGTGACTTCAAGAGGGTCTTAAAAATAAAAGTGATAAAAATAAGGGCAAGTAAACACATTGGTTTCAATAAAATCGGCATAAGTATCGCAGGACTGGGTATCCAGTTTCCATGTTGTCTCTCACTGTAGAAGAAGAAACTGCACATCAACTTTATTCAATTATTTATTGGGATGCCGTGTTACCTGAACTTAAATAATAACGGTCTGTACCATCGTAGCTTGTCAATTTTGTGTAGTGCTATCACCGTTTTTTAAAGTGAGATTTTGTATTCCTGGTGGATGATGTCAGAAGAATATTCTTGTTAAAAACAAATATATTCTTCGATCGCCTGTCTGCGTCGTGGAGTGATACCATCAGATTAACATCAATCGAAAGGCCCCAGTATTTTCCTGAATGATAGATTATCTACAGATATTTTTACCCAATGGTCAGTTCGGGAATAGTCTTTATATTTAACCAGTTCAGGGTCACTCAGGTTGAGTAATGTCCATTTATCCATTTACGGCAAAATAGATCCATTTAGGGTTTTACACCACTTCAGATCCACTGAGACCACTTCCGAATTCAGGTACGGCAGAGGATGTATTGATCAGATATGGCGCCTTAATGTTTTGCAGAGAAGCTTTTGGAAATGGAGATATGGTTGTTTGTAACATTATTTGTTCGGAGGGAAGAGCATGAAATTAGATCGGCAGGCATTTGTCAGTAGGCTGCTATTTTTCTGTTCCTTTGTTTTAATTCTTTAGTTTTACATCATCTGTAACATATGTTCTTATTTACCCACTTGTAGTAGTCATAGCAATATCTATTTTGTATTGTAGTTAATGTCATTGATCCGTCGTGGTTGGCATAACTAGTATTCTATTCCAATTAACGCCAGACGATTTTACCCATAGAAAGCCAATGGGAACATAAGTGTGTAAAGCAAATAGTTTTCTTTTATGTTACTGACTTTTGCCATAGGCTTAACAGTCCGTTTCCTTCGACCCAGCAGTCCTCCTACGTGCTACACACCTTCATATGCCACTCTCAGCCTCTAGTATTCTATTCCATCTAATGCCAGATTATTTTATTCAGGTGAGCGTGAGTAATTGGCGCCTGAGTCTTAATACAGTCTTGGTCTAGACATCCTTAGTATTCTGTTCCAGATAATGCCGGATTATTTTATTCGGCTGAGTGTGAATCATAGGACTCTTAGAGTGTTAAGCTTGACCAGACTCTTTATCTGTCCCTCGTAGCTTATGTTGCCTCTTCTTGCCATGCATGTTTTCTGGAGTTACTTTGAGTAGTTGTGACGACCCCATACGTACTGAGGAGCATAGAGCAGTTAAGGGAGTGTCATTTTACTTCACGATCATTTCTTATACAGAACCGATATTATTTAAAAAGTTAACCGTATCTATAAACCCGTCTATCTCGGTGGAGACATTAAAGGAACAGCTCAGAACTTTTCTCGAAAACTTTTGGTTTGGTTGATGGTACTGTGATGGATTACAGAGATTAATGAGTGGCACATCCTGAGGGAATAGTAATCATGAGATAAAAGTCGCATTATCATTTCGACATTTTAGGGCAAGTGATCTCTTTTGAAGAAATGACGCTTCTGAGAAGCAAAAGGTTAACCACAGTAATAATAATAATAATAATAATAATAATAATAATAACAACTAGAATGGCACTCAGTAGAGCGCATACCTCCGCCAAGGCCCAACATGCAGCTGGAAAAAGACTACCCCCCGCCCCATAAAAACATATTTAAATCCGCTAGATCCGAAACTTTAAATGGATCCGCGCCAAACTGTACACATTCGTAGGTATATACCAACATCCTGATTATGCCTGATTTTTTTTTTTCGTCAAGATCCATGCAACATTCACTGAAAAATTTACGAAAATGTCGAAAAACGCCCTATCTCGCAATGTTAAAGAAAAATCCTGGATCCTCACCTTTATCCGCATCAGCACCAAAATTTAATGGAGTCTATTCTGGGCAAAGGCCCATTCTTCTACCAAGTTTCGTGAAAATCCGTCCGGTAGTTTTTGTGTAATCTTGCTCACAACCAACCAACAGACATGTAGAGGTGCATGGTATGTAGGAGGACTGCTGGGCCTTGATAGCAGGCTGTGAAACCTATGCCCAGAGTCGGACACATAACAAAAAAAAAAAAAAAACGGACAGGTGAAAACATAACCTCCTTGGCGGAGGTAATAATAATGATAATATTTATTATTATTATTATTATTATTATTATATTAGAGATAATGCTGATGCTGATTTCATGGGTACAGTATGTCGGTGAGAGCATTGTGGATATTACCAGGCGTGAAAGGATTGAACTTGCTGGTGAGTCTCTTGAGTGTGTAAAAGAGTTTTGTAATTTGGGAAACATGTTATGTGCTGGAGGTGGGGCAGGAGCTAACTCTGTGGCTAGAGTGAGGAGTGACTGGAAGAAGTTCAGGGAGCTGTTGCCTCTTCTGACATTGAGAGGGCTCTCCCTCCGTGCTATGGGATCTTTGTATGCAGTATGCTTTAGGAGCGTAATGCTGTATGGTAGTGAGACCTGGGTAGTTAAGGAAGAGGATATTCGAAGGCTCAGACGTACAGAAATGACAATGATTAGGTGGATGTACAGTGCGTCCTTGAATGTAAGGTCTGGGAGGGGTCTACCTTTACTATGGAGGAGCTGAGAGGTAGGATGGGACTGGAGAGTATTGGTGTTGTGATGAGGAGAGGTAGATTGAGATGGTTTGGGCATCTGGAGAGGATGGGGGATGATAATAGGGTGCAGAAAGTAAGAAGTGTTAATGTAGGGGGTAGGGTAGTGAGAGGTAGACCAAAAAAGACCTGGGACGAGGTCACTGAATGCGACCTCAGGGTTAAGGGACTAAATAGGGAAAAGGAATTAAAGAATCCCCCGAGCTAGACCTTACAATGAGATCATATAGCCCCGCTAGGTAACAGGAGGGCGCTACCCCTCCCGGCACGGCAGTCCTGGGCGCGGATCGAACTCGCGACCCCCCGGTCCCGAGCTCAATGCTCTACCTCTGAGCCACCGTGCCCCCACTAAATAGGGAAGCTACCAGAGATCGAGCAGCATGGAGAGCCACCACTAGGTGACCAAGGCCAACGCATGCATGGATGTTGGAGCCTTCCGAAACGACAACGATTATTATTATTATTGTCGTTGTTGTTGTTGATGTTGTTTTTGTTTATTATTATTATTATTTTTACTGTTATTGTTATTATTATTATTATTATTGTTATTATTATTATTATTATTATTATTATTATTATTGTGGTGGTGGTGGTGGTGGTGGTAGTGGTGGTAGTGTCTGACCTGAGGATGTTAGCAGCGCAGAACATTGCCTCGGACAGTAGCAAGGGGTCGAAGGGTGGCCACATTTCCCTTGGGTAGTAGGGATCCTGACCCGCCCACACCGCCCGCTGCGTCAAGTACCACGCTGTGAGCCTGCCGGAACAGAAGATAACGCAGTAGATCTTAATTGCAAGTAAGAGATATTTTCCAAAATGTCACAGCTTCTTCATAAAGCTGGTGCTATTAATTCGAGGAAATTGGTATATCAGTTTTATAGGTTGCAAGGAAACTTTATTAGTATTTCTGTAAATTTACTTTGGACTTAACTGACAAAAAAAGTCAAAATAAAAAGGCACTATATAACGAGGACTTACAGTACAAATAACATACAAGCTGGGTATGACGTAAGGCCTATTGCGAAACACATATGTGGACTGAAAGTGTCACTAACGGCCGTTTGCTTAAAACTTAGAATGCGAATGGGAAGGCCTATATTTAATAGATCTGATCAGCCAGTATCTCTTATTATACACTACGGTCATTAACGATTCTGAGATGCCAGACACGTTCTATATTCGTCAAGTGCTTCAAAAGTTACAGTATCGTTACAGTCGGGGACTTCCTTTCCCCTTTGCGTTGTAATGAATTAAACATGCAATCCATAGATTAAATCGTTATATATCACGTCGCCAGTCTCCACGTTAGGGCGACTTATAGCACTGGTGCGGTACTTCGAATAAAAATGAGAAAGGACTCTGGATATGACACTGGCTCTGACTGGGAAACACAGTGGGAATGAACTAAGATGAAAGTTACGGAGTACTACCATCACATTCTTTATTATGATAATGACGATTTTTGTTACCTGAGAAGAATCCAGTTCACGTAGCAGAAGTTTGTAGCGAAGTCGATGATATTCCAGAGGTCCTTGATGTACTCCAAGAGTCCATCGTCCCAAAGTGCCATCATCTCGCCCTTGATGAAGCCGAAGATAAACACCACAATAAACAGCTCAACTATGGAAGGGAAGCCTCCTCGCTCCTCCCTCTGTGCTTCCCTAAGCCTCTCCAGCATCCAGTCCGTGCCGAAGAGCTGGATCACCACGGTCTCAACCCTTAGCGATGCCACCACTAGCAGTACTGAAGGAGGTTAAGGTGTCAAGTTTGAAAAGAGCTTATGCGGCTGTCCTAACCTTGTTTAGAGGGAAATTTGGTTTTGAAAATGTGTAAGGTATGCTAACATTATTTATCTATTTATTTAATCATTTTCTTATTTATTTAGACAAATATTTGTTGATATAGGATTTTTTTTTTTTTACATATTTCTACTCTGTTATCCTTTCCGGGGATTCCTGCATCTTTCCTTTAGCACAACGAAAGTGAACAAAAGTTTAATATTCAGTCATGACTGACATCACTATCATCCTCCATTGACATATTAGGTGGGGAATGGATCTTCAGTGAGAGAGAAGAGGCTTCATTTACAGGGATCATGAGGCTTCTTCCATAAATGGGGTGAGTTGGGGTTGCCTTATCCTAAGGTTGCTATAGGACACGCAGGAAGGCAGAAAGAAAAAAAAATAACTCACACAGGAAGAAGCAGTAAGCAGAGGAATGGACGATAAACTTGATAAAGGGCTTCTTCATGGAGGTGCCGAGAGCGGACGCTGGCGCTAAGAGCAAAGCGAAGCAGTAGAGGGGGAAGAGACAGCCAATCTTTGCTACTTGAATTAGCTGTTTCACGACGCTCAGGCGCTTAAACCCCGGCATACCATCGTACCACACTTTACCAAGGAGTTGCTGAACGTTGGCGTGGGCAACGAACTGTGGGAGGAAGGACGAATGCATTAAAATCGATAAAGACAAATTCCAGTGGCATTGCTTCTGCTCTGAGTCTGTGTTGTGTTGATCGTGCAGTGTTTAATTGCGAATTATGGTGTCAGACTGCTGGTTCTGCTGCAGTCTCTGTCTCTGTCTCTCTGTCTCTGTCTGTCTCTCTCTCTCACACACACACACAGACACACACACACACGCACATACATAACATGCCACCCACCGACTTTTGGTTCTTTTCGACGGCCTCCCTCAGCCTGGTGAGGTGCATGAACTGGCCGCTCTTGTAAGGCTCTCCCTCGGGGTCATAGTTCAGGATGATCTCCAGCTCCGTGGTCGTTCGTGTCTCATCAATCAGCTCCATCGTGAACTGTTGAACCTTCTTCCTCAGCTCCTGTAAGTAGGACAGAAGGAAGACAGATAGACATACAAGAAAGGAAAGGAGCGTTTTGGTGTTTATGTGGATGTGACTGAAAGTGTTAAGAGAAATACTCTGAGATGTTTGGCCATGTAGGAAGGATAGAGGATGAGAGACTTAGGCTAATAGAAGCGTGCACGTAGGGAGTACATAGGAAGTACAGATAACAT
>JAGKTI010005806.1:0-37041 GCA_018397915.1 Birgus latro
AGATCATAGGAAGTAGGAAATACAGATAGAGGGAGACAGTTCCAGAGTTGACCTGTTGCGAGAGAGAGAGAGAGAGTACCAAATTCAAGATTCGTTCATTTACAGATGTATGGACGTACTGCGTTTGAAAGACTGGAGATCATAGGAAGTAGGAAATACAGATAGAGGGAGACAGTTCCAGAGCTGACCTGTTGCATAAATGAAGGACTGGGAGTAACGGTTAACTCTTGCATTAGAGAGTTGGACAGAAAAGGGATAAGAGTTTGTTGCTGGATGGGTGATACGTGCCTGTCATAAAGGTGGAGGGATGCAAGCAGACAGTTCAGAGAAGCAGTGAACATTGAAATAGCGACAGAAAAGAAATAAAGAGGCTACAGTGCGGCGAAAAGACAGAGGCTGAAGGGAGCTAATAAGAGGAGGAGAGTTGATGAGACAAAAAGCCTTTGACTCCACCCTACTGAGATGAGCTGTATGTAGGGAGCCTCCCCACACAAGAGTTGCACTCCAAACAGGGAGGAATAAAACCTGTGTATAAAGTAAAAAACTGTGCAGAGGCAAAGAAGGCAGGAAGTTGGCTTAGCACACCTAATCTCTTCGAAGCAGATTTTACAAGAGGTGCAATATGATCTTTCCAAGATAAGTCTCAAGTGAATGAAACCCCAAGCATGTTCAAGGATGATGCAGGATTGAGCTGGATATTATCAACATTAGTGGGTACTCCTGTGGAAGATTTTGACGGGTTGATAGTCATAAAAACTGAGTCTTTGATGCATTAAAAACAGCAAAATTATTTTTACCCCAGTCAGAGATACGAGCCAAGTCAGACATTAGGTGTGCCACAGCCTCATCCCTTGTTTGTTGAAATAACTGCTGAGATGGATGTTGCGGAAACCAAATGGAAAGGTGAATGGTGGAATCATCAGCGTACGAATGGATAGGGTTAGATGTACAGCTTAGATCATTGATGAATAAAAGAAAGAGACTTGGTGATAGGACTGAGCCCTGAGAATAGATCTAGGAGAAGAACGATGGCCGTCTACAACAGCAGCTACAGACCGATCAGAAAGGAAGCTGTAGATGAAGGAACAGATAGGACAGAAACCATAAGAGGGGAGTTTGGAAATTAAAGATTTATGCCAGACTCGATCGAAAGCCTTTGAGATGTCAAGTACAAAAGAAAAGCTTTCACCAAAATTTCGAAAGGAAGATGAACAGGAGTCTGAAAGATAGGTGAGAAGATCGTCAGTGGAGCATCCCTGATGGAACCCATACTGATGATCAGAAAGAAGGTTGTGATAGGAAAAATGCTTTAAAATTTTTCTGTTAAGAACAAATTTGAAAACTTTTGAGACACAGGATGTTAAAGCAACTGGACGATAGTTAGAGCTTCTTTGGGACTGGCTGAATGAGACCAAAATTCCAGCAAGATGGAAAGGTACACGTTGAAAGACAAAGGCGAAAGAGTTTACCTAGGCAGGTGTAAGCACAGAAGCACAGTTCCTGAGGACAACAGGAGGGACTCCATCTGGCCCATATGCCTTTATGGTATTGAGGTAGGCTGAGGTGGTTTGGACATGTGGAGAGGATGGGGGATGATAATTGGGTGCAGAGGGTGAGAAGTGTTAATATTGGGGGAAATGTTGGGAGGGGTAGACCGAGAAAGACATGGGACGAGGTCATTAAATGTGGCTTAAGGGTTAAGGGACTGAATAGGGAGGCTGCCTGAGATCGAGCAGCGTGGAGAGCCACCATTAGGTGACAAAGGCCGACACATGCAAGCAAAACGAAAACGAAATCGAAAACGAGGTCAGTGATGGCTGTAAATACATCAACTGATGAAATTTTAATGTCAACCATGAGGAAGTCAGAGGGGGAAAGTGACGGAGGAACAGCACCAGAATCGTCTAAGGTGGAATTAGAAGAGAAAGTCTGAGTGAGTAGTTCTGCTTTATCAGTAAAAGAAATAGCTACAGAGCCATCAGAGTAGACAAGAGGAGGGAAGG
This sequence comes from Birgus latro, assembly GCA_018397915.1. Lineage (NCBI taxonomy): Eukaryota > Metazoa > Arthropoda > Malacostraca > Decapoda > Coenobitidae > Birgus > Birgus latro. Next base: position 2,004 of record JAGKTI010005806.1, read on the forward strand.
ATGATGAGGTAAAGTTGTTAGAAAGGTTTTTGGCAAGGTGCCAGAAGGAGCGGGAAGAATTCAAGTTGGAGAGCTGAGAGCATTTAGTATGGATGAAATTATTTTTAGCACAGTGAAGAACAGACTAAGCACGATTCCAGGTAGAAACATAAAGGAGATGTGGTTCAGGGGTGGGTTGGCTCCATTACCTTTTATAGGCCCTCTCCTTGTTGTGGACAGTATCAGAACAAGCGTGATTAAATCAAGACTTTCTTGAATAAGTCAAAGGATATGTGAAAGGAATGTGCTTCCATGCCCGAGAGAATAACCTCCGTAATGCGCAAGGCACACTCAGATGGCTCCTGGCCATGGAAGCAATAATCATTCCAGGAAAAATCAAAGAAGTACTGCCAGAGGGCCTCCCAATCCGCAGCCCCAAAGTGCCACAGACGAAGTTTCTTTAGAGGGTCCACAGGCTGCACCGGAGCGATAGGACAGGTTAAGGTGATAAGGTTGTGATCGGAGGAACCCAACAAAGAGGATAGAAAAGATGTAGGCTCGTTCACCAGATGGATCAGTGAAAGGAGAGGAGAGCCAAAGGTGGTGGTGAACACTGAAATCTCCTAGAATGAAAATTTCAGAGAAGGGAGAAATGGATAGAATGTGTTCCACCGTAGAAGTAAGATAGTCGAAGAATTTTTGATAGTCAGTAGAATTAGGAGATATGTAAACAGTGCAGATATATTTAGTCAGACAATGAGAGGAGAGCCAAAGCCAGAGAGTAGAGAATTCAGAAGAATCAAGTTTGGGAACACGAAGGCATGACAGTTCGGTGCGTACATATACACAACAACCACCTTTGGCTTTGAGATGAGAATAGGGAAAGTAGGAGGATACAGAAAAGGGTTTGCTGTCAGTTGCCTCAGACAGCTGAGTCTCTGTTAAGAAGAGGTGAGGTTTAGAGTAGGAGAGCCGGTGTTCAACAGAGAGAAAGTTTGAGGAAAGGCCATGAATGTTGCAGAAATGAAGAAGAAGTGAGTCAGACTATGGTTCCAGGCATGCTGAGTCATCACCAGGAGAGGGGCAGATGGTGGGGCACTTATGGTCCCCCCCTCCCCACGGGACTCTGAAGCATGGTTATATGACTCCATTTTTCTTTAAATTTGAAAAGGTAGTATAGTGTGTTCTGTGCATGTTGATTGATGTTGACAGTTAGAGAAACTTGCACTGGAGAGCATGCTGGCCTGCTCTCTGTATAACTGAATAACTGAAAAAGTTCAGCAAAGAGGGATGGTCAGGAACTAGTCTTGAGGGCTGAAGAAATGGGAGCTCCAGCTCTCCCTGTCATCAGCTTTCCATCCACCTTGGGAGTACTGCCCTGCTCAACTGGTGCTACAGTGTACTCCTTACTTAAATGTACTCACATTTTCCATTTCTTCCTCATCCAACCTCACTGTACATCCAGTGACTTCATTTCTCTCGAAGACCATAACTTTACTCTTCCCTAAAATAACCTTCAAATTGTTTCTTACACACTCTTCCAAATTCATTCACCAAGCCTTGCAGTTCCCCTTTGTCTTCACTTAACAATACAGTGTCAACAGCAAACAGCAGTACAGAAGTCTCCAAACGCTGCCCTCCCTCATTAGGGCCGCTCCAGCATCCACTGCCCTACCTCGTATCTGTTTTATAACCCCATCCATATAAAGATTCGACAACCATGGAGACATAACACATCCTTGTTTCAATTCAACATTCTGACAGAAAAATTCACTTAGTTCACTATCTACATGCACTGCACCCTTAGCATCCTCATGCATACTCTTCATGGCATTCAGCAACTTCTCACTTACTCCATTTATTCTTAATATTTTCCAAATTCCTTGTCCATCCACTCCGTCATACATTATGCTTCCTCCAAATCCATGGAGGCTGCATAAAACTTCTTTCCCTTCTCTAGAAACTTTTCCACCGAACACCTAAGGATGAATATCTGATCTACACAACCTCTTCCCTTCCTAAAACCTCCCTGTTCTTCTTCAGCTAATTCCTCTGTTATTTCCCTGACTTTGTCAATAAGTATCCTATTACACTCAGAAGACAAATGCCCCTATGATTATCACACACTTTTTTTCCCCCTTTTCCTTTGTACAGGGGAATAATTATACCTGACTTCCAATCCTCTGGGACTATACCTTTCTCCCAGATAAATCTGAACATCTTCCATATCCATTCTACTACTATCTCTCCCCCATGCTTCATCATTTCACCACTCCCTCAATTCCTGAGGCCATTTTGACTTTCTTCCCTGCTTCCACTACTTTCATCTTACTGATCTCTTCCTCCCTTCTCACCTCTCTCCTTCTCCCAGCCACTTATACTCACATCACTTTCATTCTCATGTTTAACAGTTCCTTAACCCCTACGCGCCAGGTGACGGTTATATCCGTAACAAAATTGGTGGATTGGGGCTGCCAGGTGACGGATATAACCGCAGGTGTCTTTGCACCACAGTTTGAAGTGGCCGTCAATTGATCTCGTTACCAAAGGATGGGGGTAGCCTCCCAGCACCCTAGGCAGGCAAAGCTCAGTTGTCTCTGTGACTGCCAGGTGTAGGACAATGTTTTCTTACTTCTCTTGTCTGATTCTGTTCCCGCCTTACATGGACCCTTGCCTCATCTACCCTGCCAGGCTTCTTTCCAAGCATACTAGGAAAGAGCTAAGTGATACTGACATAGGGCGTGTCTTGGATGCAACTGTGTTCAGTTTATCTAGTAATGGTGAATCTATCACGGTGAAAGGAAAGTGAAAGTCAGTGCCATGCACACACATACGAATACAGCCTGCCTCACGGCCAAAAATTACGTACAGTGGGACCCCATGGATAGCGACCTTATTAGTCCACCAAAATGGCCGCTATCCATGAAATCGCTACCCATGGGGCAAACTTCCTACCTAAGAAAATTAATACAGTCCTGGACTCCTTCAGCGATACCCCTAATTTCCTCCATTACCCATCAGTATCACGTCATATTTCTTCAGTACTGTAATAAGATAAACGTATACTACATATTCAAAAAATTATCTTATTATTTTCCTCCATGCAGTATTGTTTCTTTGGCTTGCCATGCATGTATTTTCTGGCCTTTTCGGTCATTTTTACATTACCAGCACTTCCTGTTTTTTCCCTGGAACACCACCACCACTTGGGCCAGCCCCCGAAGTTGAAGCCATGATATTAGAACACTCAGTGGCCAGACAATAAATGGAAGGTCACAAAAAACTTTAACAATGGCGAGACTGTGACAAGTTGAATGAGTGCGCGGCGCGTGGATAAACAAACAATCTTCTTCTTCTTCTTCTTCTTGGGGTAACTGTGGGGAGGTTCACCTTCCACCCATCAGTATCGCCTAGATACCGGCATCCCCCCCAGAGAAAAGTAAAGGAAAAATTTAAAACTGTAAAACTTGGTAGGAGATAGTTGGAGATTAGTTATAAGAAAAGCTTAAGATATGTACTTTCACTCCAAATGGGTCAATGAACTGAATGACGATAGACTCGCACTCACTATCAGCGTTACCAGCTCGCTATGTGTTAAATGCCTAGCGGATTTTCGCTAACCATGCAGCATTAATCGCTATGAGATACAGTAATCCCTCCAATATCCGTTGTAGTAGAGCCAAAGGCATGTCCGAATATTAGTTTTGTCCGGATATTGGTCCTGAAGCTCCAGCACTGGTTTTTCATGACCCTAACCTAACCTAACCTAAATCAGAAAACTACCTTCCTACCTCCCTACTGGACATGTATAGCACTTATTTAGGTCCCTTTGAACATAAATAATGCACACATAGCATGAATTTATTGAATTTTAACCAAAAAATGATGATTTAGGAGTGAGTGAGTCATAGGAGCTCAGAACTTGCCGGCATAGTATAAGTAAGTATCGGACATGGAAATCATCTTTTCTCACATTTTATGCATTAAATTATTGGATACAAAGCATCAAATACAGTAAATGATGTTAACTGCTACCAGAAAAATGGTTAGGTTAGGTTAAGTTAGGTTAGGTTAGGTTTGGTTAGGTTAGGTTAGGTTATGACCGGACATGAAATTCACTGCTTCAAACTTTTTCATAGCTGGTGCACTTAATAACCATGCATGAAAGAATTAAATTAAAAGCAGGAAATTATGATTAACACAATGTTAGGTTAGGTTAGGTTAGGACCGGACACGAAATTCACTGCTTCAACCTTTTTTCTAGCTGTTTTACTTAAGAACCATGCATGGAAAAATTAAATAGCAAGCAGGAAATTATGATTAACATTTAGGGTAATTTTTTAACACATGTACAGCATGATGAAAACAGGTTAGGCATGAAAATCTTTATGGTAACCATAGGTTAGGTTAGGTTAGGACCGGACATGAAATTAACTGCTTCAACCTTTTTTCTAGCTGTTTTACTTAAGAACCATGCATGGAAAAATTAAATAGGAAGCAGGATATTATGATTAACATTTTCGGAAATTTTTTAACACACGTACAGCATGATGAAAACAGGTTAGGCATGAAAATCTTTATGGTAACCATAGGTTAGGTTTGGTTAGGACTGGACATGAAATTAACTGCTTCAACCTTTTTCCTAGCTGTTTTACTTAAGAACCATGCATGGAAAAATTAAATAGGAAGTAGGAAATTATGATTAACATTTTCGGTAATTTTTTTAACACATGTACAGCATGATGAAAACAGGTTAGGCATGAAGTTAGGGTACTTACGAACAAAAAGCGGCCATCCTGATGTAATAACCCACTCTATCATCTCAGACTCTGACAGGAAGACATTGCACCTGACACACCTTTCCACTTGAGAATCACCAGCACTTCTCACCAACACTTTCACCAAGTTTTTTTTTTTATAACTGGAATAACATCACTTCACCACTGCACTGTACACAACAGTAAATTCTCGAGTGGTCTAGTGATGATCCATGGAGCCTTGTGAACTTCTCAGCAGCAGCTTTCAGCTCCGTTTCACGTACCAACATACCAGCAGCACGTTGTTGTCGATACCAAATCAACGTGGAGCGGTCGATGTCTGCATACTTAGGAGTAAACATCACCTTCCTCTGCACGTTTTGTCTGGTCTTCGATGCGAAATCAGCCGTGTACTGCTGTAGTTTGTCTCGGGACTTCTTGATATCAAACAAGGTGGAGCGAAGGAGGTTGAACTCACGTAAGATGCGCCCTGTTGACCAGCCGGCGTCCACCTTGTCTAATATCTGCCTCTTCTTCTCCAGAGTCAGAACCACTTTCTTCCTCTTCTCAGGAGGCGGGGCCATCATCACACACATGATGAAGAAGGTGAAGAGCAGTATCAAGCACTGCAGGAGGTAGGGTATCACCACAAATGCAATCACTTCGGCCGCCATTTTCGGAGTTGTTCACGAGGAAGGAGGGGAGTGGGTAATGGCGACTGATAGTGGCGCCACGACTGTAAACAGAGCGGATCGGCGCGCGCGGGAAATTCAAACTGACGCGGTCCCCAAAAATCGAAAATTTATTGATTTTTTTCGGATTTTTTTTGCATTTGGGGGGTTGGGCAGCCCAGAATATCCGAATAGTGAGTATATCCGAGTATTGGACGTCCGAATAATAGAGGGATTACTGTAGTTTCATTCCTGTCGCTATTCATGGATTTGCTACCCAAAAAAACATTACCTGAGGGGCACCACTGTATATTCTTTACGTCCTTGTTGTTACATGATAGTATTGTGGTACCAACTCTAACATATGGAAGTGAAGCTTGGACCCTGTTGGAAGGACTGAAGTCAAGAGTGAGAGCAGTGGAAATGAGTTATTTGAGAGGAGAATGGGGTCACATGGAGAGACAGACTAACAAATGAGGAAGTGAAGGAGCGTTGTGGTGTGGATATGGACATGATAGGAAGCGTTAGGAGAAACACATTAAGGTGGTTTGGGCATGTGAAGAGGATGGAGAGTGAAAGACTGATGAGGAGAGTGTATGTGAGTGAGGTGGAGGGGGCGAGAGGGAGGGGGAGACCGAGGATGAGATGGAGGGATGGAGTGGAGAGGTACATGAGAGAGGGGGCTGTGAGTTGGGAGTGGGGTAGTGAAATGGCGGGGGACAGAGCGACATAGAGGCAATTTGTTTGTGGCCACCCCATGCGGGATTGGGGAGTCTGGCAATAGACAGACAGATAGACTTTACGTCCTTACTCATCAAGATGACCAGCTACAGATCTGGGGATGGTTTTATTTGCAAGAAGAGTTGGTTAGTAATATGGTTTTTAATTTGCTTCCACAACTGCTATACTTTCCGAGATATTAAGGTTTGAAAACAAGCCACTTTGGGAAAATAACCCATACTAAAAGGGCGATGGCAGGATAAACAGCCTGGCACGGAGGGGTTAAAGTGTCCTCTCCATCTGCTCACTTCTTCTCCTTTCTCCACTAGCAATCTGCCATTTTTATCTTTCACTCCTCTACTAACTTCTTTACCACCCTGTCTAAGTCTCTTTTACCTCTTTCCAGAACATTTCCTTACACTCCCTCCACTTTACAGTCAAACTCCTCCCAGATTCCTCAACCACTCTCTTCTTACTAATCTTTTCGCCTTTTTCCTCCTCTCTACATATAACTCCCTCTTCCGTCTCTGAATTTCCTCCATGCCTCTGTTTCCCATCCACTCACTATATGCTTTCTTCTTTTGCATCAACAATGCTTGTCTCACCTCTTCATTCCACCATGTTGTTCCTTGCAACCCCTTTCTTATGCTCTTTGCTCCATACACCACCTCACATGTTGCATAGACTTCTGTGAATATCTTAACCACACCTTCCACTGTCCCCATCTGCTCCAATCATATTTAACCAATCGCTTCTCCACTTCTCTCTTATATTTTGCCTTGTTTCCATTTTCTTGCAACCTTTCTACACTCCTTGTATGGACAACTTCCTACCATCCATCCCTCCTTCTGTTCATCCACTGCACTTGAACCTTGGCTTTCACCACATCCCCAACCTCAGCATGCTCTTGCATCCATTACATATCTCGTTCTCTCATCCATCCATTATCCAATCCTATATCGCCCCACAGAGGAGCGTAGGAGCCCGGGGCAAGGCAAGTTGGTCCTGACATTTAAGATGAGAGTGACCAGCCTTACTCATCCCTGAGTGGCATTACATGAGCAATAAACCCCAATGACCCCTAACCACAACCTTGGATATAAACTTTCACTGGCTCAATCCGATTGGAGCGCCATAATTACCCGCTAAACCATCAGGCGCATCCACTTACATATAATCAATCACTGCATTCCATTCATTCAGTTCACAACCCACCCTTCTCACCACTTGCCATGTATACCTGTGGATCACTTTGCGCCTACAGATGGTACTGGCTATCACCAACCCCCTCCCCTCACAAATGTACACTAAAGCACTGCAATTCTCATCCACTTCTGCAAGCACACCCCACACACCAACTACTCCATTCACCTTCACATTCCCTACTTCTCCATTCATATCTCCAATTAAAAACACTCTCTCATTCCTTTCAAACTTTTCCATGCACGTTTCCACATTTCCCCAGAACTCTTCTTTCACTCTGCTCGAACGATCTTGCGCTGGCGCATACACACACACACACACACACACAATTGCCCATGTTTGTAATCCTACTTTCAATCTAACCCACACTCCTTGAACCAACTGATCCATATGCTCTTATATTCTCCATCCATCTCTTGCACACAACAATAAATACTTCCTCTTTTGCCCTCTCATTCTCATTTACTCCCGCGTATATATCCCATCCATACTCCCGCTTTCCCACACTCTCACCTCGCCATTTAGTCTCACATATGTCCACATCTACACCCTCAAGCATCTGGACAATTTCTCTCTCTCTCTCTCCCTTATACCTTATCCTTCACATCCCTTACATTCCATGTTGCAATTTGTACCATGTCCTTTGTTTGGTCCTGGGACGTCACCTGTTTGTCAGTCCTGGTCCAAGACTTCTTGTCTGTATTTTTAAGTAGCTGTTTTCCGGGATGGGACATTAACCCTTCGCCATCCCACTTTGTGACAAATAGGGAACACATGTTGACTGGTTATAAGGTTACCACCCAGCATTTTAACCACTAAACTGCGGGGTTCTTCGAGGCGTTTCTTGCCCTTCTCATCGGCGGTAATTCGCGCTCCAACTGACTTTTTTCAAATACTGTATTTGCCAAAAATCCGTTTTTTTGTCCTAGAGTATTATAATTTTATATGCTTTCAGCTTTATCATGGGATGTTTTTTTAGCACTCGTCGACTACCGTATGACTTCTGGAGACTTCTGAAGTTGGCTCACAAAATCTCCATATTTACGCTTCCCAACAGCCCGTACTATTTATACCAATGCCTTAGAAACACTAATTTATTATTTCCCAATAGGTTTGATCCCTTGCCACCGACCGCAGTTAAGTGGTTAAATGATTTCTTGGTTTATGGGAAATCACTTGGCTTGCCACACAATGCACAGATACCATGAATTAGTGTACCACTACACTGAGTGAGTGGATGCTGGATGCCCTCATCTGCATACAAAATGCCATCCTGCCCCCTTGCAAGCCAGGAGGTGACTAGTGCAGTTTTCTACTAAGATACTTCCTACCATATTTTTTTGCATATATGACACTACACTGTGTGAGATGCACCCTAATTTTGGAAATGCAAGTCTAAGGATTTTTGTCTTTATTCATAACACCCAACCACTAAAACCTTAGCCTGACATATTCACACAAATGCACACTCACCTTTCAGCATCTCAGTTCAATAGTATTTATTCTCAACAGTTTCAGTATTACTAAATATCTAAAATAATGAAAGTTTGTACCAGTCATACATATAAACTCTACAAATTACTTCTGTCCAACTTTCTTCTACTTCTTTATTGAGTTTGAACTATGCTGGTTTGTAAATACATATTCACCTTTTAGTATGTCTATTCAATACTATTCATCAGTCTACTATATAAAAGTGAAACACTGTAACACAATTCATGCATATGTCTATATATGTACAGTACATAAGAAATTGCTTCTGTCCACTCTTCTTCTTCTTCTCTGTTGAGCTTGACCCAGTTGGGTTTATCCTCAGTTCACCTGATAGCACGTAGAGAGACCAGGTGGAAGCACACTCAGTATGTAAACAAACGAGTTGTAGCTGTCCTTGAATTTTCTTTTCCTAACTCTTCAAGCACAACTTGTTATTCACATTCAATCAAGAGTTTTTGTTAAAATAAATGCAGCAGGATCTCAGAAATAACGTCTAATTGGTGCCAGAAAAACGCTGTTATAAGCAAAAACGTTATTTTGCGTGACATTAAAATACAGTACAGTAGAGTTTTCATAAACATGAGATACGTTATGCAGAACCTCGTGCAAAATCAAATTCGCGCTATAAGGTGACATATATTTACATGTAAAATAGGGGGTTAGGTTCTAGGAGCCTCATATTTTTCGTTAAGAATATATTTAAAGATAGATTATTACAAATACATCTGCCTTAAAACACCGAAGACAGTGTGTTTACATACGACCTCACCAACTGGACACAGGAGTTATAGCTACTGCATTCTAACCTAACCTAACCGATTAGGTTTGCCCCCTAATACAGCACCCTCACTAGTTTCGTGCCTAATTGGTACTGCAATTGCGTCACGAAACTAAAACTCGAGAAATTCGTGCGTATACTTTACATGTAATGATTTGTGACATGGTGCTTACCCCCTTAACCGCGGGACGTCACTTTTGTGACGGTCTGGTCCAATGGATCATACCGCAGGGTGTCACTTCAGTGACTCTGTTATTTTTAATTCCCCCAGGCTTTCAGGTGGTGACTTGTATCATCTATCAGCACTGCCAANTTTTTTGCCGACGTCATTCTTTTTCGCGTTAAGTGAAGTAGGGTCAATACTACCCTCCCCTGTGATGCGAAATGAGCTGACGCTTTTTCAACGGGAGCTGGCAACCCTGCTTGATAGGTTTGGCACCACAGGAGCAGGCTCAGTAATGTTTGGGCAGCCACAGGAGGAGGATTGTCTCTGTGTGTGATGCACCACGAGGGCATGTTTTGACTCAAATAACACAGTTATTTGGTTACCTACCACATTCTCATCATGCCTAAAGTAACCACAAGCAAGGACAAACGTGTGGAAGTGATTACTTTATACAAAGCTGGCCACAAACTCCCATTTATTGCAAATCAGATGGTGTTAGACTGAGGACAGTGCAGAGACTGGTGAAGCGGTTCAAGGACAGTGGGGAGGCCATTCCTCCCACTCCACTTCCCAAGCCTGGGAGACCTCGTAAGACAACCTTCAGGACCCGTCAGCTGATCTCAAGGCAAGTTAGCAAGGATCCAAGGCTAACAGCACGGGATTTAAAAGAAAAGAACCCACAGTTGCTGGCAGATGTGTCTGTCAGAAGTGTGCAGCAGCTGTTGCATGACGATCTGGGCTACAGGAGTTTTTGTGCTCGTAACAAACCACTGCTAACTGCACTTCAGAAGAAAAAGAGAGTAAATTTTTGTAAGAAATATCTTGCCTGGAGTGAGGAGCAATGGAAAACTGTGCTTTGGAGTGATGAGTCAACATTTACTGTCACTGGTACCCCTTCATCACGAGTGTACCGCAAACCAGGCAGTGACCCCCTGGATCCTAAGTACACTTCCAAGTTTGTTAAATACCCAGCCTCACTCATGGCTTGGGGCTGCTTTACATATTATGGTGTTGGTAGGTTGGTAATTCTACCTGCAAATGAAAAAGTGAACCAGAACAATTATTTGGAGCTCTTATGTGATGTTTTAAGTGACTCTTTTGATAAAACCAAGGCAAGAGTATTTATGCAAGATTCTGCCCCTGCACATGTTGCAAAGTCAGTGAAACAGTGGCTAACAGACTGTGAGGTTCCCTTTATTCAAGATTGGCCCGGAAACAGCCCAGATATCAATCCCATTGAGAATTTATGGGCGCACATGAAGCGGCAGCTGCGTAGTATGGACACATCATCTTTACCTAAACTTGAGGCTGCAGCTATGGAGCAGTTTTAGTCCGTCTGTTCTGCAAAACTACGCCATCAGTCTCCCCAGATGCCTTAAGAAGATAATAAAGGTGAAGGGGAATGCCAGTAAATACTAAATTCAATGGTGAGTGTTAATTTATTTGTTTCTCCTTGCTAACCACAAGAATGTTTTCTTTTTTTAAGATGGCGTCAACACTTTCCGCGCCTACTGTATATATATAAAATAAGGTAATTGATAGTGCCATACACCTGGAATTGGCTAATTATCACTTAGCAACATCCAACCTGCACTCGTTCGCTAATTTCTCGTGAAATATGCCGTATGAGCTACTCTCGTAATATAAATGTATATAAGAAAGGAACGGAGAAGCCTGAGTGATATTTATATTCACCTGGAACTACCTAATTTATATGTATTGTCTAGATTTCCTACGACTTATTTCTTAGCATATACATTAGCAGCTGACATTTTCAACTCTTTGCTACCGAGATACAGCCAGTTTTGCTCCCGTCCTTCTCGGTGAAATGATGTCCGTCCATTTCTGCCGCTTTTACGTCTATTATAAAAGGCCAGGTGACCTCAAACCCTACTAAACATTGTGTGGGAAGCAGTAAAGGACTGTAGATATATACAAGTGTAATAAATACTAGAAATAATAAAGTGTGAGTGTGTATGAGTTATAAATGACAGAACAGAAGCAGTGAATTAGCGGGAGTGGGAAGCTCGTTCGTGCTCGTATTTCACATTGCTTTTGTTAGTGTGTGTGCGCACGCACACATCTGCTGAGTCACGGGTGATGACGTCGTCGGGGGGTTCCTGTGGTGTGCAGCCGGGAGCCCTGGTAGTTCACGTCGTAGAGCCGTACGGGTGAGTGCGGATTGTCTAGTTCCAACATTTTGGTAGCAGAGCGTGGTTCCAGAATGGCGTCGTGTTCGACCAAGTGGCCTCCAAAATTGGAAAATGATTCTGAATATGAGAGCTGGAAAAAAGACATTGGCATTTGGTGCGAACTAACGGACCTAGCAGCAGAAAAACAAGCTTTAGCTATTCACTTGTCATTGTCTGGGAGAGCGAGGGTGGCGTCCTCGCAGATTGAAACATGTTTTAAAGCAGAAGGATGGTGTTCAGACCCTGCTGAAGAAATTAGACAGTTTATTTCTCGTGGACAAAGGACGTCAACAGTTTGCAGCGTTTTATGAGCTATATAACTTCAGAAGAGCCAGTGATATGAACATTCGGGAGTTCGTGACAGAATTTGAGCATGTTTACTTCAAATTTACCAAGCAGGACATGGAACTGCCAAATTCTGTGATGGCTTTTATGCTCTTAGCTGCATGCAAACTTTCAGACAGTGAACGACAACTAGTGATGTCCGCGATAACTGATGTGACATACGAAAATATGAAATCTGCCCCAAATCGTATTTTTGCTGGTGAAATTGGCAGGCAGAACGAGGCATCCGTGTCCGCCCGGGAGGTGAAAGACGAACCAGTATTTTGGAGTGACGAAACGCTTTATGCTAGAGGTACTCGACGAGGATGAAGAATGTTGCGGGGTGGTGCAATACGTGATCGACGTCGTGGTAGCGGCCGATGTTCAACCGTATCTGCTAGAATTCCCCAACGCTCATCCACCGGCAAGAGGCAGAACCCACTTGGGCCTGACGGAAAGGTATCGAAGTGTTTCTAGATTTCATTGGGCACGTGACTGTCCGGATGCATACGAAAACGACAGCAATCGAGAAGAGAATTCTGAAACAGTGCATCTGTCGTTGTTTATGGGCTATGCGGATGATGCCGCTAGTAGAGGTAAGTCACAGACTCTAGTAGAAGAATCTAAGGGATGTGCTCTTCTAGACACAGGGTGTTCCACAACTGTATGTGGAGTTGAATGGATCAATTGCTATCTAAGTGAGCTCACTGATTATGAACGTGATGCTGTAAAAGAAGAAGCGTCATTCTCAACGTTTACTTTTGCTGATGGTGTCACAGTTTCTTCCCTCAAACGTGTTACTTTGCCCTGCTACATTGGAAACATGCATGCTACCATCGTGACTGATGTTGTGGACTGCAATATTCCCTTGCTGTTGAGTAGACGTTCCACGAAAAAAGCAAAAATGTTGATTAACCTTGGAACTGACCAGGTCAAAATTTGTAGAACTATCATTGATTTAAAGTCCTCATCTTCAGGCCATTACTTACTTCCAATTTCCTTATGACTAGATCATGAATTCTGTGAAACAATCATGTTGGCAACTCGTGGGGGTGATGTAGAAAAAACCGCTTTGAAGCTTCACAGGCAATTTGGACACCCAACATCGGCAAAACTAATTAAACTGATCACAGATGCGGGAATTAAAAGTTCAAAACTGGAACAGGCTGTCAAGGCTGTATCTGATGTTGTACAGTCTATTGCAGATTTAAGAAAGCCAAGCCCTGGCCCGTAGTCAGTTTGCCCATGGCATCTAAGTTTAACGAAGCCATAGCCATGGATTTAAAAGCTTGGGGAAGGCATTATTTCTTAGTCCGTGTTGATTTGGCGACCAGGTATTGTAATGCGATAGTAATCGCAGATAAGTGTGCGCCCACCATTATCAAAGGAATATTTCGGAGCTGGATTGTTGTGTTTGGCACACCTAGAAAAATTCTTACAGACAATGGCTGTGAATTCAATAACGCAGAAATGCGAGCATTGGGAGAGGCCTTCAATATCAAGATCATGACAACGTCTGCAGAGAGTCCTTGGAGCAACGGAGTCTGTGAGTGTCAAAATGCAGTCATTGGTGACATTGTTAGGAAGATAATGGCTGACAGCCAGTGTGAATTGGATGTGGCCTTGGCATGGGCAGTATCGGCAAGAAATGCTCTCACCAACTACTCAGGCTTTTCTCCTAACCAACTTGTTTTTGGTCAAAACCCTACTCTGCCTAATGTGTACCCAAATGACCCTCCAGCCTTGGAACCTTCATCACCATCGAAAATTGTGAGAGACAACTTGAACGCTCTTCATTTAGCTAGGCAAGAGTTTATAAGGACCGAATTAGATGAACGCTTAGCTAGGGCTCTGCGGCACAACGTACGTTCCAGTGACCTAAACGACATCCGGAGTGGAGATGAAGTCTTCTACAAAAGAAATGACAGTCATGAGTGGCACGGTCCCGGAATTGTAATAGGCAGAGATGGGAAACAAATTCTGGTGAGACACGGCGGTGTATACGTGCGAGTGCACGTATGAGATGGGAAACAAATTCTGGTGAGACACGGCGGTGTATACGTGTGAGTGCACGTATGTCGTTTAGCGCGAGCGCCAGAGCAAGATACTACAGTTGAAAGTGATGTCAGCAGTGATGAGAAGAAAAATGTTGTCCAGGAGAAGCCTAATGACGATCCTACGCAAGTTTTCAATGACTATCCACCAGATGACGAGTCGGAAGATGGTGTGGTCCCAATCGATGAGCCTCCCACAGTTTCTGTTCCGATTAATCAGCTTCCCAAAGTTTCTGTTGGTCAACGTATAAAGGGAATACATTCAGAAAGTGGAGAGTTGGTGTCTGGAAGGATTACAAGTCGGGCAGGTAAAGCCACTGGAAAGTACAAACACTGCTATAATTTCAAGAGGGACTCTGATGGCAGCAATGATTGGATAGATTTGGAGAAGGATCTTAGCGAATGGGAAGTGGTTGATGATGATGACAGAAATGCTTGTTCTTTTCAACTCTGAGGCCGTATTATGAGCTAAGGATAATGAAATTACAAATTGGCAGAATAATGATGTGTATGAGGAAGTAGATGATGTTGGGCAAGGCGTCATAACCGTTCGACGGGTTGTGACAGAAAAACTGAGAAATGGAAAGCCTATTGTTAAGGCCCGCTTAGTCACCAGAGGATTTGAGGAAGACACAGTGGATCTCCGAAAAGACTCGCCTACTTGTTCAAAGGAAGCAGTGCGTTTGGCACTTTCTTTGGCCTCCACCGACCAGTGGGATTGCCACACTATGGACGTGAAAGCTGCCTACCTGCAAGGTAACGACATTGAGAGAGTTGTTCATTTACGTCCTCCTCCTGAATATGCAAATGGTAAGTTATGGAGACTAAAGAAAACTGTTTACGGCCTTTGTGATGCTGCTAGGCATTGGTATCTGCGCATAAAAGATCAGTTGTTGAGTCTCGGAGCTAAAGTATCATCACTGGATTCAGCGCTGTTCTCTTGGAGCAATGGTGGCAAAGTCGAAGGAATTGTATGCATCTACGTTGACGACTTCCTTTGGGCTGGTACACATGAGTTTGAACAGCAAGTGATAAATTGGTTGAGTCAAATATTCCTCATCGGCAGTTCAGAATCAAAAGCCTTCAAATACGTTGGTCTCAATGTCATCTCCAACATCGATGGCAGCATAATGCTTGACCAATTCCAGTATGCTTCATCCTTGAAACCAGTCACGCTGAGTAAACATCGTGCAGCAGTAAAATCAGGGGAGCTGTCCGAGTCTGAGAAAAAGGAGTACCGAGCACTAATTGGGCAACTCAGTTGGATTGCCACATACACTCGGCCAGATATTGCCTTTGATGTGTGTGAGTTGAGCGTGAATAGCAACCGAGCTACCGTAGAAGATTTGCTTAGACTCAATAAGGTGATCTCAAGGGTGAAGACTGACAACATGAAGCTATACATTCCAAGAATGGGGCCGATCGAGGACTGTCATATAGAGTGCTTTTCGGATGCATCATTTGCCAACCTTGTAGGCAATGGATCTCAGGGAAGTTTTGTGATCTTCCTACGAGATGCTAGTGAGGCAAGATGTCCTATATTCTGGCAGACAAGGAACATCAGGAGGGTCGTCAAATCTACCTTATCTGCTGAGGCGTTGGCGCTGCTTGAATGTGCTGAAACTGCTGTATATCTCTCCAACATATTGCGTGAGGTTTCTGGATGTGGAAAGATCAAAATAAAGTGTTTCGTCGACAACAAGAGTCTGGTGGACGCCCTTTACTCCTGTAGGAGCGTAGAAGACAGGAGATTGCGCATTGATATTGCTGTGTTGCGGGACATGTTGGAGCGGGGGAAGATTGATGAGGTATCCTGGGTGGATACATCACAACTGGCTGATTGTCTCACCAAGAAAGGTGCCTCGACCGAGCGGCTGCGTCCAGCAGTCAGCCGAGACTAGAAAGTTTATAATACTTTAAGAGACATCACATATCTGTATGTGGCCACAGACTGGGTCTTGATAGTAATTAAACAAAAGTGTATATATTGGATGTATGGTGTGTGTCGGACGCAAGTGGACCGTCCGGCTTCATCCTTGGAATCTTCTGTCAAATTAAGAAGAGAGGACGGGAGTGTTAGTGTGTGTGCGCACAAACATATCTGCTGAGTCACGGGTGATGGCGTTGTCGGGGGGGTTCCTGTGGTGTGCAGCCGGGAGCCCTGGCAGTTCACGTCGTAGAGCCGTACGAGTGAGTGCGGATTGTCTAGTTCCAATAGCTTTCACAGTGTTTTTTTTTTTTTTTAGTATGGATTCCAAACTACTTGGAAATCATTGAATAGTGTTTCTAGTGATAATATCTGGCAGTGGTATTCAGATTAGGGGATGTCGGGAAGTGTAAAGTGGAGACAAAGTTACCCAACTTCAGAAGTCTCCACAAGTCCTATGGTAGTCGACGAGTGCTAAAAAACATCCCAGGAGAAAGCTGAAGGTATGTGTCATATGCATATGTAATTATGTAGTGATGCGTACTTCTTCCTTAGCCTTTATCATTCTCTTTCTGAGCCTGCCCTCCTCTCGTCCTGTTTCTCCCATCTTTCCTGTCACTTCTTATTGCTTTTCTTTCCTTTACAGGTGGCTTTACATTGAGTGACAAGCCAAATGGTTTCCTGTAAGCCAAGAAACCATTTACAACGCTGGGTGGTAACCATATAACCAAACCATACATGCTCCCTATGTGTCAACAAGTGGGTTGGTGGAGGGTTAGTGCCCCTCCCCGTAAAACAAAACTCAAAGTCAAATGGCCACCCCTTACGGGATTATGGCGTCTGGCAATAGATAGATAGAATTATAATATTCTAGGATAACTGATTTTTGGGAAATATTTTTAAAAAGTCAGTTGGAGTGTGAATATCCCCGTGCGAATGACACGGAAAACCTCCAACAACCCCGCGGTGTAGGGGTTAAGGAACGAGTGATGAGAAAGAGGACATATGTACTATCTATCTATCTATTGCCTGTCGCCATAATCCCGTAAGGGGTGGCCAATTGACTTTGAGTTTTGTTTTACGGGGAGGGGCACTAACCCTCCACCAACCCACTTGTTGATACGTAGGGAGCACGTATGGTTTGGTTACATGGTTACCACCCAGCGTTGTAAATGGTTTCTTGGCTTACAGGAAACCATTTGGCTTGTCACTCAATGTAAAGCCACCTGTAAAGGAAAGAAAAGCAATAAGAAGTGACAGGAAAGATGGGAGAAACAGGAAGAGAGGAGGGCAGGCACAGAAAAATAATAATAAAGGGTAAGGAAGAAGTAGGCAGCACTACATCAAGTGAGTGGATGATGGTCGCCACCACCTACTCTACATATGTACCTAGGAGGAAAATATGGAAGCTGGGAAACCAATCAGTAAGGGATGCCTTTTATAGTGAGATGAGGAGAGTGGTGGCTGAACAGGGAGCCGTAGATAGAAGCGTTAATGAATAGTATAGGGCCCTTAAGAACAACCTCTTGAGAGTTACCGATGCAATATGCAGTAGGACAAGAGGCCCACCAAGACTGGTGGGATGAGGGTGTAGAAGCTGCAGTTAAGGAGAAAAGAAGGCTTTTTCGGGAATGGAAGAAGGGTGGTAACAGGGAGGAGTATTTGGCTGCCAAGCACAGGGCTAGAAGAGAGGTATACAGGGCGAAGTCTGAGTCACAGAGACTTTTACTTGATAATCTAAATCATGGAGAAAGGAAAAATATGATTTTTAGGGTGGCAAATCAGGTGAAGAGGGATAATCGGGACATTATAGGTGAGCAGTGTGTGAAGAATGATGAAGGAAGGGTAGTGGTGAACAGTGGGGATATTAAAGATGCATAGAGATAGCACTATAGCCAGTTGTTAAATGAGGAGTTTGATTGGGATAGGGAAGGTTTGGAGCCAGCAGATCCAGTGTTTGGCCCTTGGCCTTTGATTGACCCTGCTACTGTGAGTGAGGCAACAGGCAGGATGCGGGTGGGGAAGGCGGCAGGTGTGTCTGGGTTGGCTGCCGAAATGTTGAAGGCCTCAGGAGATACTGGGGTGAGGTTAGTCACTGACCTGATAAATATGATTATATATGAGTGTGTTGTTCCAGATGATTGGCTGAAGAGTGTAATTGTAAATGTGTATAAAGGGAAAGGTGACACCCTGGAAAGGGGAAATTACAGAGGTATAAAGCTCTTAGATCATGTAGAGGTGTTGGTATGTAGGAGGATTGCTGGGCCTTGATAGCAGGCTGTGAAGCCTATGCCCAGAGGTGGACACATGGGAAAAAAAAAAAAAAAAGATAATGAAAGTAATGGAGAGAGTTCTAGAAGGCATGATTAGAGAAAGAGTGAATATCGATGAGATGCAGTTTGGGTTTATGCCAGGCAGGGGAACCCCTGATGCCATATTCATTGTTCAACAGCTTCAGGAAAAATATATTGGAAAGAAAAGGGAATTGCATTTTGTTTTTGTTGATTTGGAAAAGGCCTTTGACAGAGTTCCTAGAGAGGTGGTGAAGTGGGCAATGAGAAAGCTAGGGTTGGAAGAGTGGCTGGTTAGGGTGCTTATGGCCATGCATGTGGGCGCTCGCACCCAGGTAAGAGTGAATGGAGTTTTGAGTGTTGAGTTTTCCATGAATGTTGGTGTGCATCAGGGGTCAGTTTTGAGTCCCTTGTTGTTTATCATGGTGCTTGAAGCCCTCTCACGTGACTTCAGAGGTGGACTCCCATGGGAGATGTTGTATGCTGATGATTTGGTGTTGATTGCAGAGAACGAAAAGGAGGCGGAAGAAAGATTTAGGAAGTGGAGAGATGGTATGGGGCACAAGGGCTTAAGGGTAAATGCAGATAAAACAAAAGTGTTGATATCTAGGGTTGGTGGCAGTACAATCAGAGAAGAGAGTGGCCATGTGCAGTTTGCCACAAAGGTATGGGAAGTAATTCCATCTTGTGTAGTGTTTGTGATAAATGGGTGCACAAGAGATGTAGTGGTATTAGAGGCAGACTGGGAGATAATGCTGATTTCATGTGTGCGGCGTGTCGGGGAGAGCAGGCAGAGATTGTTAGGCGTGAGAGGGTTGAACTAGCTGGTGAGTCTCTTGAGTGTGTGGAAGAGTTTTGTTATTTGGGAGACATGTTATGTGCCGGAGGTGGGGCTGGAGTTAGCTCGGTTGCTAGGGTGAGAAGTGGTTGGAAGAAGTTCAGGGAGCTGTTGCCTCTCCTGACATTGAGAGGACTCTCCTTACGTGCTAAGGGGTCTTTGTATGCTGCATGTGTTAGGAGTGTGATGCTGAATGGTAGTGAGACCTGGGCAGTAAAGGAAGAGGATATTCGCAGGTTTAAACGTACAGAAATGGCAGTGATTAGGTGGATGTGCAGTGTGTCCCTGCGTGCAAGGCCTGGGGTGGTTGGATTTATGATGGAAGAATTGAGAGGTAGGATAGGACTGGAGTGTATTGGTGTTGTGATGAGGAGAGGTAGGCTGAGGTGGTTTGGACGTGTGGAGAGGATGGGGGATGATAGTTGGGTACAGAGGGTGAGAAGCGTTAATATTGGGGGAGGGGTTGGGAGGGGCAGACCGAGAAAGACATGGGACAAGGTCATTAAGTGTGACTTAAGGGTTAAGGGACTGAACAGGGAGGCTGCCAAAGATCGAGCAGCATGGAGAGCCACCATTAGGTGACTAAGGCCGATGCATGCAAGCATGTTGGAGCCTTCAAAAACGAAACGAAACATAACTCACGCACTTCTAACTCACGGTGTTCTTATCTAAGTCACCATTATCACCAAAGTCACGGAAAATGCTCTAACTCGCGTTTTTCCACTAGAAAATGACTTATTTCCAAGGAACTCACGGTATTGTAGCCACAACTCACGAGTGGAAGCCAATCATATTTAAGCACACAGTCCCTGTAATTGTGCAGCAAATCAAAACAATGCTTTCTCCACCCACGCCACCTACGCCTAGTGGCCAGTACTGCAACTAGGCCTATCAAGCGGGATTTTTAGGTTACACGTGTACACCTACCTGCGAGCTTCTTCCCTTCCTTTTTGTGCTTTTCTGCATTTTTTTGTGCTTCACCATGGCTGAAAACAATCAAGCAGAGAGTTCTTCATCCAGGAAAGGACTGAAGCAAAAGACACCACTGGGCTACACCCAGAAAATAGAGCTAATTCAGAGGATAAACGAAGGCCAGAGGAAGTGTTAAGTGAAGTGCTTGCATATGTGGATATGGCCAAACAGATCAAAGCACATGATAGAAATGAAACAAGGTGAAATGAAATTGCTTTAAATCTTGATAAAACTGTTGCCTGTTATAAGCTTGCTGAAGAAGAAGCATTAATGCAGCAGCAGCATGAGGCACCGTAGGCTAGTGTACCGAAACCGCTACCCGTCTCTCATCGACGTAAACACTGTCATCAGTAGGATTAAGGTAAATGCTTTTCAGTATTGTTTATTATCATACTAGGATATGTAATGCCTTTAATTATTGTTTATTATTATTAAAAGACAGGCATTTCATACTTTCAAGACAGGATGTTAGTGTTAAATGATGTTAAGAGGGGTTTCGGTAATGTTATACTAGGCTACCTGACACCATGGCAGAATCAAATATGTTTTTCCCCATAGGGTGTGTTTTTTTTAACTCATGTTTTTCCAACTCATGGTATGAGTTCAGAAGGAAATTACAGTGAGTTAGGTGAGTGCAGTGTAATTAGTCTCAGGGTTAGCCACCTCATTCCCCCTTAGCTACCCATTAATGACATAATACCCCTACTATAAATTGCATACAGTTAATCAGACACATAACATACTGTATTACTGAACAAAGAATTTACTAACACTGACATTAGGGCTGAACTGCTTGATGGGGCTTGAAGATGAATTCCGAGGCTGGGAGGGGTGGTTATTTACCTCTTGTTTGTGATGTCACAAAACATGGCAGCTCAAAACAAGTGACTGAGGAGACGTGGGGGCTCGCGAAAATTGAGCGAAAATCGCGAGACTCCTAGTAAAATAAACATTCCTTTGACATCGCGAACTGAAATTTCGCGTGAGTATATATCGCGAAAAGAGTGAAGGTACTGTACTCTCCATAAAAATTTTAACCACCAAGGACTGCCACTAAGCCTCTAGAAAGTCCTCAATACAAATCAAGAAAGAACTTCACCTAAACAACATGTGAATAACGGTCAACCAGCATCACACATATTTTGTCATGAGTCACTTCCAGCGCTCAAAAAAAAAAATCTATAATGCAGTGTGAAAGTTTTAAAAGCCATTAGTCATCAACAATAAAGGGGGGAAAAAAAATCTATAAAGAAGTCGTCAGCATGGAGTGATTGAGTATCTCACTTCTCAGATACACACAAATGCAGTAATTGTGAAAAAGAAACAAGTCAGCCAAGCAGAATAATTTGTATCATAGCATAATTCACAAAAACTGAAGAACTCACAATTATCTTACCTAACTATTTATGTCAACATGTAGTGTCTTCATGTATTGTAAGATCCAAATTTTCTTTACCAAAGACCGTCAGTTCATAAAGATCAAGCACAAAGCCTTTTTTTTTCTTTTTTTTCTTTTTTTACACTTGTTGCACCAAAGGCAAAAACCTGAATTTTACTAATTCATCACTAACTTCTTTTTTTTTAAACACTCGTTGCACCAAAGGCAAAAACATGAATTTTACTACTTCATCATTAACTTCCCCCTCCCCCCCCAACAACGACCAACAAAGACACTATCCACATCGTAAACACACCCGACTCATTGTATCTATCTGATCATTTACATAGCTTCCACACCAGACGCAACTTCGTCCAACAACTTTACATTTTCCTTTGGAATGAATGCTTTTCTTGTGTTCATAGCACTTTCAGGGTGTTAAGTGCTTAGGCATAACTAAAGTTAATTTGGAATCATGTGCTCAGAGTTCTGAGAGGAAGTGAGGAGCAAGGAAATAAGCAAAAAAAACGCTTCTCATCACAACGACGATCTACAGAACAAAGGCAGGCTGTGGGCTAGCAGGTGGTATGAGACATGAGTCACATGGGTAGGGTCGGGTCGAGGAAACAATCAGCGACTGGCAAAAACATAACACAAGAGTTGTAAACAAAAGAAATCATTTGGAAATCCAACACCTAAATGCGCCCATTTCCCACAGTTTCTCGTGCAACTGAGTGGTATTACTGTGCCATTATGTAATTATGGGAGAAATTAAATGCCTGTGTTATTGTAAGATTGTTGATTCATTTGGTCTTAAAACGCGACTCTACTGTACATGTGTAAAGGGTTAATTGCTGCTGCCACCCCTGGACTTTGGCCCATTTTTCCCCTTTGGAGCCCTCCTTTTACTACTATTTATAGCTGAAATAACACGATTAGTTATTAAATCATCAGAAGTAATATAAAACTCACCTTAAAGGAGTTAATGAAGAGTTTGGTGTGATGATTGTTTTGAGGCTTGCACATGGTGGCTACTGCAGCGTATCCCCTGACCCACTGCTGGCCTTGTCCTCACTCCTGTCTCTCACGCCATGGTCACCCACTTCCATCAACACTTCATCAAACTCCACAAAATCAAAATCTTCAGGAAAGTCCCCAATGTATCAATGTCATCATCTACTCAACCTCTCTCTGTTGTTCTTCCTTGGCTGGCCGGCATTGTGAAAGAAAGCGTATGATGAGTGACTG
This sequence comes from Birgus latro, assembly GCA_018397915.1. Taxonomy (NCBI): domain Eukaryota; kingdom Metazoa; phylum Arthropoda; class Malacostraca; order Decapoda; family Coenobitidae; genus Birgus; species Birgus latro. The sequence goes on from JAGKTI010005806.1 coordinate 24,996, forward strand.
ATGGCAGGCATTCACTTGGTCATGATATTGTTTCTGACATTCTCTTGAAATGTGATTTACAAGTCCAATCATTAGTTATTAACCAGCCCCGTCCCTCTAACGTATGATGCACGTCACAACTTTTTTTCACGCTGAGACCCACCGACGTGCATCGTACGTCAGTTAATTGCAAGGCCCGTTGTTTGCACATTTTTCAAGATTCGCGGGTGATTTTTGATAGGCATATGTGGAAGACCTTCCTCTATCCCAAGCCAGGCGGCGACACTGCCTGACCCTATGCAACCCCCCCCCGGGCATTTTCTCGCAACTCACCTGTTAGCAGCGACCTGGCCAGCAAAGACACGTAGCACCACAGTCTCTCTGATGATGAAATTCAAGGCAAAAGTGATTCCTGATGTGGAGGACAAAGATTACATGGCACCAGAGTTAGTAATGAACAGAAGTAATGAGGAGGTAACATCGCCAAGGTAGGTGCAATATGTTGATGTGTTTGGTGTGGGAACAACGCTTATACCGCCTATATTATTATGTGATAAGCAATATACAGTACTCTTGTTCATCCATCCATCCATCATCCAATTCCTATGTTGCCCCATGAGGAGCGTAGAAGCCCGGGGTTAGGCAATTTGGTCTTGACATTTAAGATGAGAGTGCAATAACCCCACTGGCTCAATCCGATTGGAGCACTGTAATTACCCACTAAACTACATATAAATTCGTACCAAATAAATAAATATCTATGAGGCTGTGTGGTTTTGGTTAAGTTTCCCTCGCATAAGGAGCATCTTTTATGAAGAGTGGCATAAAAAAAAACAGTAGCCAGGTGAGGGATCTCTCACCTGTTCAGGATATTTTTCACTTTAGGTGAGTGCTTTTTTGCTGAATTTTTGATGTTTCTCACCAAATGCAAAGGTTTGAGCCAAAAATAGACAAGTTGAAAATCAGTCAGGTTCTGGGGGGTGGGTTGGGTAAGAAAGCGGTCGGGACGGGGCAGGTTAATTCTGATGGCCGCTCTCTCTCCATCTCAGCAGACTTGAGTTGCGGAAAGAGTGCTGACCAGGCGTGTTTAAAGGTTGCCAATGTTGTATTATTCCAGGCTTTGACAAAGAAATTTATTTCCTGTCGAATGTTATATTTCTTCCAGAATGCAGCAACAGTCATTGTGGTGGGGGCTGCAGGTATGCTACGTGGAGCAGGTGAGTCTGCTGGGCTGTGGAGGTGGAGGGGAAGGAGGCTGGTGAGTCAGGTGACTCAGTGCAGGTGGAAGGGACGACAGCAGGCGAGTCAGGGGAGGTGGCAAGGGAAGGATCCTCCATCTCCTCCTCGCTACTGCTTACAGTTTTATCAATCTCTTCTTGTTTGTCTATTTCATTCTTAACTTTGTTCTGGACATATTTGCAGTACGGTATAACAACGTAGTATTCGCGAACTAACCATTATTCAAGTGAATCTAAACGTCATTATACTGTAGAAACTGGGTATCTATTCTAACGTACCGTTATTGCCGAAAACATTATTGTCAAGGTCGTTATTGGCAAGATCCTACAGTGATTTTTATTGTATATTCTGTCAATGATCAGAAGTTTTTATAGGATAAATATCAGAATATGTGGTTGTTTTGAACAGAGCCAAAGCTAACTCCAGTCACAGCTCATGACATTCATCTCTGAAGATGCATTTTTCTTTTTCTTTCAGTACAGTTACTTTCTTTTATGGAAAAAAAATGCTCTCATATGCTGAAAACTTTGGTAATCTCTAAATTTTGCAAGTTTATGTAAAATTTCATTCACTCATCATTTAATCCTGTGTTGCCCCATACGGAGTGTGGAAGCCCAGGGCTAGGCAAGTTGGCCGAGACATTTAAGATGAGAGTGATCAGCCTCACTCATCCCTGACTGGCATTACGTAAGCATTAAACCTGAAACACCCCTTGGATATAAACCTACACAGGTTCAATCCGATTGGAGCACCTTAATTACCCACTAAACCACCAGGCATCATAATTTGGTTATAAGGTTACCACCCAGTATAGTAAATGGTTTCCTGGTGTACAGGAAACCATTTGGCTTGTCACACAGTGTAGAGTCACCCATAGGCAGAAGGAAAAGGAAAGAATGAAGGAAAGAAAACTGAAGGGGTAGCGTAAAGTCACCCACTGGCTGCTCCAAACAATACAGAAAACATATAAAACAATAAGAAAACAAGAATAGTCCTACCATGGAAGGGCGACTGCAATGGGTCAGGCCATTATCAGGGTTTGAGGAGGTTGGCGCCAAAAATTATGCCAGTGACCAGTCAGCTCCTGGCCTGCAAGGGGGAAGGATGCCATTCCACATGCAGTCCTGCTGGGACTGGTGGTGCAACTAGATTTATCATTATTTCCCCCCAATCAGGAGCACAGATGCCCCAACAGTTCAGGAGAAGTAAAATAGCCTCACTCACCCCTGAATGGCATTATGCAAGCAATAAACTCTAACCAACCTCTTCCTGGCTCAATCCACTTGGAATGCTTGGAATCCCTTAACCATTAAACAACCAAGTGCCATTTGGTTATAGGGGTACGATCAAACGCAGGCAATGGTTTTCTGATTTACCGGAAGACATCTGGCTTGTCATTCATTGCAGTCACCCAGGGACAGCATCACACAGAGTGGATAATGGCAATAACAGCTCAACACAAACAAGCAAATTCTCCCACTATCTCAAGCTTTATCCAGCTTACCTCTGAGGTGCATGTTTGGCAGTATAACCTTCTCACAGATGCCTGATAAAACCTGTTCATTCTCAAAGAGCCCCTTGCTATGGTCACGCTCCGCCACAGCACAAAGAAACTGAATGGCATGGCTCACCATCTGTGTAGGACAAACAGAATTAACATCTTCAGTAAAACAACTGAAAGTCAATTACTTGGCATACAACTCACTGGCTAGTACTTCACAAATGTACTAGTCAGACCAAAAATATGATGGCTATAATTGAGTACTGTACCTTTGTACAAAAGTTATTTTTTAAATTTCCACAATTTCCAAACTTCCTCTTACATTACAGCAGTCCATGCAGAAAATAACTAAACTATAACATGCACAAATAGTTTCCTTGTGTGTTTGTACTGCACAACTCAAATTTATAATAACTAATTAAACATTACACTAACCAAATTACAGTAACTCAAAAAATAAAATAAAATATCAGTTTATTGTTCCAAAATGCATTACATTATTAAAGTACCCCCCTCATATGATGAACTAGTATAAAATAAATCGCTTATCATTCGTTTTCGTTTTTGAAGGCTGCAACATGCTTGCATGCGTCGGCCTTTTTGGATTGGAGCGTGTAGCATTTTATGACCGGATGCCCTTCCTGATGTCTACCAAAGACCCTTGGGTGGATTCGATCCTCCGACCCTACGGCCAGAGCGGAGTGCTCTAACCCACTGAGCCACGGCTCAATGTAATATGACGATGAAAAAGTCTGAACCCTTTTCTAATATACAATAGCATTTTCACTTACTGTATACAGCAAAACCTCGAAAAATCGACCCTGGAGAAGGCAGAATTTCCAGTAAGCCGAACTCTGACCAAGGTGTGACTTGGTGTTTATTCAAAGGGTTATAATTCAGTTTCTTATATTCCAGAGCTAAATTTTAGTTTACTATATTGTAAACATTACACTTTAGATTAATTGATTGTAAAGTGAAATAAATAAGTGAAGAACTTTAACCCCTTAACCGCGAGTCGTCACTTCCGTGACGCTCAGGTGCAATGGATCATACCGCGGGGTGTCACTTTTGTGATTCTGTGTTGTTTTGAATTTGTCCGAGCTTTCAGGTGGTGACTTGTATCATCTATCAGCACTGCCAATGTCCAACAATAGTCAGAGCTGCTAATGTCATCAGTACTCCCATCCATTGTTGACAATTTAGCCATTTTCCTCCATTCTAGACTCCTCTCCCTACCTCCCCTCCATTACCCTCTCATGTCGTCTGCTCAGCCGCTCTGCGCTACGCAAATCTTCCCAGGATTTTTCCACTGTTTTCATCCATTGAAATGAGCCCTATGCCCTATTCTTATACAAAATAATATATATAAATAAAAAATAAGGTAACTGATAGTGCCATACACCTGGAATTGGCTAATTATCACTTGGCAACATCCAACCTGCACTCGTTCGCTAATTTCCCCTGCTTTTCCCCCCATGAAATATGCTGTATGAGCTATTCTTGTAATATAAATGTATATAAGAAAGGAAGGGAGAAGCCTGAGTGATAGTTATATTCATCTGGAACTACCTAATTTATTATGTATTGTCTAGATTTTCTACAACTTATTTCTTAGCATATACATTTGGGAGACATGTTAGGTGCCGGAGGTGGGGCTGGAGTTAGCTCGGTTGCTAGAGTGAGAAGTGGTTGGAAGAAGTTCAGGGAGCTGTTGCCTCTCCTGACATTGAGAGGACTCTCCTTACGTGCTAAGGGGTCTTTGTATGCAGCATGTGTTAGGAGTGTGATGCTGTATGGTAGTGAGACCTGGGCAGTAAAGGAAGAAGATATTCGCAGGCTCAAACGTACAGAAATGACAATGATTAGGTGGATGTGCAGTGCGTCCCTGCGTGCAAGGCCTGGGGGGGCTGGGCTTACGATAGAAGAGTTGAGAGGTAGGATGGGACTGGAGTGTATTGGTGTTGTGATGAGGAGAGGCAGGCTGAGGTGGTTTGGACATGTGGAGAGGATGGGGGAGGATAATTGGGTACAGAGGGTGAGAGGTGTTAATATTGGGGGAGGGGTTGGGAGGGGTAGACCGAGAAAGACATGGGATGAGGTCATTAAATGTGACTTAAGGGTTAAGGGACTGAATAGGGAGGCTGCCAGAGATCGAGCAGCATGGAGAGCCGCCATTAGGTGACCAAGGCCGACACATGCAAGCATGTTGGAGCCTTCAAAAATGAGCGATGAAATGAGCGATGATACATTAGCAGCTGACATTTTCAACTCTTGGCTACTGAGATAAGTACATCATTCAGTTCACTGTCATCCTTCAAGGTGGAATTACGTCGAAGTAACGTCCCTCCATTTCTGCCACTTTTGTGCCCATTATAAAAGGCCCTGTGACCTCTACCTCTACTAAACATCATGTGGGAAGTGGTAAAGGACTGTAGATATATATAAGTGTAATAAAGTACTAGAAATAAAGTGTGAGTGTGTATATGAATAAGAAATGACAGAATACGAGCGGCGAATTAGCGCGAGTGGGAGGCTCGTACGAGCTCGTATTTTACATTGTTTTCACAGTGTTTTTTTTGGGGAGTATGGATTCCAAACTACTTGGAAATCATTGAATAATGTTTCTAGTGATAATATCAGGTAGTGGTATTCATATTACGGGATGTCGGGAAGTGTAAAGTGAAGACTTAGTTACCCAACTTCGGAAGTCTCTACAAGTCCTACAGTAGTTGACGAGTGCTAAAAAAACAACCCAGGAGAAAGCTGAAAGTATGTGCCATATGTAATTAAAATATTCTAGGACTAATAACTGATTTTTGGCAAATATTTTTAAAAAGTCAGTCGGAGCACGGATTTGTCCCATGGGATGGGCACAGCGCGCCTCCGACAACCCCACAGTTAAGGGGTTAAGTAATTAAGTGACTGTTGCACCCCTCCACTTATGCAACCTCCTATCCTAGCCTAGCCTATGACATGCATCGGATTGTTTTTATTGTGTATTTTTATTACTTTATAAATGTTTCTTTAGTTTAGTGTTAATAAACAAGTAATCATATAATTTGCAATTACTGGGGGGGGGTAATGTTTTCTTTCTTTGCAATTATTTCCGATTCGTCGGAAAATTCGGTAAGATGAACTACCCTGAGCCCCATATAGATCGGCTTATGAAGGGTTTACTGTACAATCATTATGATCCTGAACGTGGCCCCACTGGTCAACGTAGATCGCTGTTTTTGCTTAGATAATCACTGACACACAAGCTTACAGTCATTTGTTTGTCCTCAGATGGCCTTCTAACTCATCACTCTTGAATGCCTCAGAGTCAGTGTTGGAAGAATAGTGTGGTGTTGGAGTAAAAGCAACAAGTCAAGTGCACTGAAGTGAAATTTTTACCAGCTTAGATTATTTGGAGCCCCCCTCGCCCCCTTCTCCCTTTGTTATGCAGCAAGTGAAGTACGGTGAGTTGGAAACTTGTTTTTAGACTTTGTCGGGTGAGTGACCCTTGGACAAAAATGTATCCCCACTGAACTCATGTAATAACTAGCATGACATATGGTAAATAGTTATGTGATGGATCCCCCCCCCCAAACACATCCTCATAATAAAATGAAGGCATTTTGTAAAATTTTCATCCATGGAATTGTTCTAAATGAACTAAGAAGTTCCTCTTCAATATCTATATTCTATTTCTTTTTACTATGAACTAATGTGGTGAATGACAGCAAATCTTCAATATCATGATCCTCTGGTTATCATGCAATGCTGGTACCGAGCCCAGTGCATGATACCAAAACTGTGCAATGACAAAAGCATAAAACCTATGGGATTTATACTGTTTGGTACTGGGCACCCCACTTGTAAACCCAAATTTTCTTTTATAACAATTTATACCCACTAAATATTGTTATAGTATTGGAAACACACAGAGGCATGGTTCAGTTAACAGAAAGTGATGAAAAGGGCACAATAAGGAAGAATCACATACCACAAGAGACCTGAGACTGACTTCAGGTAAGGGGTTCTGAGGCTTGGGGTGAAGATTGTTGTCTCCACCACCTGAAATTAACTCCTTGAGTTGGGCATTATCTTTGAATCACTCAAAGCCATCAGAAACCACAGATACTGCACCATCACTGTTGGCAGAAACCAATATAGGTGAACGATAGCAAGGTTTTTCAGCGGAAAAATGCACGATATCGACAGGAGTGCAGATTTTCACCTTACAGTGATAATAAAAACTGCTATAACCAAGGGATCACTGTACAAATGGAGAGAGATGGCTGACTGCAGTGTTGCCAGTGTGAGCAGAATGGGGATGCCAAAGCTACAGATAACCCAGGCAACTAGGGAAGAACATGACTCATAGCAAAGTCACCACTGGCTAGGGATATCATTTTCACTTATCAAGAAAAGTTTGTCTGCCACGGTGAGTAAAATACTGTACTTGTCACTTTCTGGCCTCTTACATTAAATTAATCATTATAACTGCTTGTATATTAAATGAAAAAGCTTGGTTAGTAAGTCCTAGTAAATCTTCACCAAACACTCTCCAAACCTGGTATAAAATTTCAAGTACAATACAGTACTGTAGTTCAAACAACAAGTCTGCTGTGCGAAGTCACGTAGAGATGTTTTACTACTACTGCTTATGGCACAAAGTTACTATTCATTGTAAGGAGCTCAATTTGGTCTCATTTTGAAGCTTAGTAATTGTACTTTATCAAATGATGTTCAAGAAAGCAATATACGCAGAATAAAATGCAAAAAAAAGGCATGTAGAATTTAGCTGACATGCAAAAAATTTTACTTTAAAATTTTTTGAAAAAATAAAAAATAAATAAATAAATAAATAAGACAGAATAATATGTTTTGCTCCATAACATATCTGAATAAATTTCCTTCCTAATGATGTATAATTTATTGTATCTGGAGCAATAACACCACAGAAAAAAGATTTTTTTTTTTTTAAAGTTTTCTGCGGGCCCACAGAAACGTTTTACCTGAAATGCATATAGCAGCCTTATTTGTCATTGTAACAACCTCAATAAGTGGTAGGTTGTGGTGACCATCATCCACTCACTTGATGTAGTGCTGCCTACTTCTTCCTTAGCCTTTATCATTCTTTTTCTCCAATCTTTCCTGTCACTTCTTATCGCTTTTCTTTCCTTTACAAGTGGCTTTACATTGAGTGACAAGCCAAATGGTTTCCTGTAAGCCAAGAAACCATTTGCAGTGCTGGGTGGTGACCATATAACAAAACCATACGTGCTCCCGATGTGTCAACAAGTGGGTTGGTGGAGGGTTAGTGCCCCTGAACTTAAAACAAATACTGTACATCCTTCAACTTTGCGAACTTTAACTTTGCGAATCACCAATTTTGCGAGGTAGTTCCAAAAGTCATGTATTTTTTAACATTTGTGGACTTTGCGACTGATCACACACTTTGCGAGGTCGAGTGGTGGGAGAGTCGTCTTCCCGCAATACTTTGCCACCCCGAGTAATGACGTCATGGTTCATTGGGCGTACTGAGCCTCCTAGTTCAGTTGTCTGCCACCCCGCCACGTTTGTTTGCACCTGTTTCCAACCAAGGTCACTGACCCTCACAATTTCGTGGTGCTCCTCGCTATACCCCAGCAGTCTAACCTTGCACGAGTGTTATCATGGCGCCAACGGGTAAGAAGAACAAAAAAATAATTTTGGAGACCAAACTGAAAATGATTGAAAGAAATAAAGCAGGTGAAGGTAATTCTGCTATTGGTCAGGAGTTTGGTGTTGGTGAATTGACTGTGAGAATGATTTTAAAGAACAGTGAACAAATCAAGCAAGCAGCGAATAACTATGGAGGTGCTCAATTTGATGGTAGAATGCTGGTGGACAACAAAGAAGTGCTAATAAAAATGGAAAGATATCTTGCTCACTACATTCAAAGAAAGGAAAAGGAAGGGGTTGCATTAGATGGGCCCCATATAAGGGAGCAGGCAAAGATATTCTATAACATGTGCCTTAAAAAAGCCATTAATCCTCCAACAAAACCTTTCAAGGCATCGAATGGGTGGCTATGCCAGTTCCTCAAAAGGAAGGGGTTTAAACACATTAGGTTCAGTGGTGAGTGAGGCAGTGCTGATTACAAATTGGTTGGCTTCACCCCAAGGTAAGCAATTTTTCCCACTCTTCCTCTCGACTCTACCTCTTAATTTTACGATGATAAATGAAACAAACATGAACTGATGTACTGTACAGTAATATTAATAAGAAAACATCATAGGTAAGAAATGTTTAAAAAAAAAAATGCATTTACACTGATGTGAAGACTGGCGTGGTTTACGGGACTGGTGGCGGGGCGAGGCTTGGCTACTGTGGCCCCGCGGGGCCTACGTCGTCACTATCACTGTCAGCAGATATTTCCACATCTTGCTGTGTTTTTTCTGCCTCTCTCATGAATCCCTCGAAGTCAGAATCGTCACTGGGGTCATCAGAATGAAGAAGGTTAGGGATGCTAGGATCGCTGGCTGCTTGGGGAGGGGTGGCAGGACGGCTGGTCGATGGGGCAGGGTCTCTTGGAGCTCTCTTGAATTTTGTGATTAGAGACTGCTTCCTCTTGTTAACCCCATCTCTGTGGAGGTCAGCATAAAAGCGAAGCGGCCGAGAATTAACGATGCATAACCTGGCCAATATTCTTGCCGTCACTGACCAGCTGAAAAAAAACACCGTGAACAACGAATGTGACAATTTAGGGCTCAGCAAGCATGCCACGGTGTTGACAGGGCCCTTCGTTTTTATGCTGACCTACACAGAGATGGGGTAAACAAGAGGAAGCAGTCTCTAAACACAAAATTAATGAGAACCCCAAGAGACCCTGCCCCATCGACCAGCCGTCCTGCCACCCCTCCCCAAGCAGCCAGCGATCCTAGCATCCCTAACCTTTTTCATTCTTATGACCCCAGTGACAATTCTGACTTCGAGGGATTCATGAGAGGGGCAGAAAAAACACAGCAAGATGTGGAAATATCTGCCAACAGTGATAGTGATGACTTAGGCCGCGCAGGGCGACAGTAGCCAAGCCTCGTCCCGCCACCAGTCCTGTACACCAAGCCAATCTTCATATCAGTGTAAATACATTTTTTTTTTTTTTAATGTTTCTTACCTATGATATTTTCTCATTAATATCACTGTACATTACATCAGTTCGTGTTTGTTTCATTTATCATCGTAAAATTAAGAGGCAGAGTCGAGAGAAAGAGTGGGAAAAAGTGCTTACCTTGGGGTGATGTCGACCAATTTGCCTTTACTTCATATATTTAACTGTCTGAATTTTGCGAATTTTGATTTTGCGAGGGTTTTTGTCAACCATATTCTCGCAAAATTGGAGGAAGCACTGTAACTCAAAGTCAAATGGCCACCCCTTACGGGACTATGCTGTCTGGCAATAGATAGATAGAATAACCTCAATTAGGGCTCATTTTGAAGCTGAATAGTTGTACTTTATCGTATCATATTTCAAACTTCAAAAATAATGGGTCACACTCACCAATAAATCCCGACCTTTGGATGAGGGTCGAAGTAATTATCCGCATGTCTGAGCCTCAGAAGTCAATGACGGCCAAAGCTGTCATTGGAACATGAAAGGGTTAAGCCATCACCTTGTCTCTAGCCTGTTATTCTTGTCTAGGATCATGGAATGGACAATACCTGATCAACCCCTACCATGGCTAGAACAATATAGTCATTCCCCTTGTTCAACTGGCACGTAGAAATGTCACTCAAACAGCATTAACAAAGATTCATAATGACCTGGTGATGAACCACTGCTTGATGATTTGCAGTGTTGTGTGTTCCTGACACTACCCTTCTGCTCCTGAATTTATCCTTATCAGACAAGTCTCAGAGTAGCAGTGGACTATACATTCAAACTCAGATCCTCTTCCATCTTAAGTCTTTAACCACTTAAATGCGGGCCGTCACTTTCGTGAAGCTCGGTGGCAATGGCTCGAGCCGCAGGCCGTCAGTTGGATGCTTCTCTGTTGTATTTAATTAGCCGGGGCTTTCAAGATATAAATATACAGTAATCGCTCCATTATTCGGATGCCCAATACTTGGACATACTCACTATTCGGATACTGTGGGCTGCCCAACCCCCAAAATGCAAAAAAATTCAGAAAAAATTGAAAATACAGTAATCCCTCCAATATCCGACGTAATAGAGCCAAAGGCATGTCCGGATATTGCTTTTGTCCGGATATTGGCTCTGAAGCTCCAGCACTGGTTTTTCATGACCCTAACCTAACCTAACCTAAATCAGAAAACTACCTTCCTACCTCCCTAGTGGACATGTATAGCACTTATTTAGGTCCCTTTTCACATAAATAATGCACACATAGCATGAATTTATTGAATTTTAACCAAAAAATGATGATTTAGGGGTGAGTGAGACATAGGAGCTCAGAACTTGCCAGCATAGTATAAGTAAGTATCGGACATGGAAATCATCTTTTCTCACATTTTATGCACTAAATTATTGGATACAAAGCATCAAATATAGTAAATGATGTTAATTGCTACCAGAAAAATGGTTAGGTTAGGTTAAGTAAGGTTAGGTTTGGTTAGGTTAGGTTATGACCGAATATGAAATTCACTGCTTCAAACTTTTTCATAGCTGGTGCACTTAATAACCATGCATGAAAGAATTAAATTAAAAGCAGGAAATTATGATTAACACATGTTACGTTAGGTTAGGTTAAGACCGGACATGAAATTCACTGCTTCAACCTTTTTTCTAGCTGTTTTACTTAAGAACCATGCATAGAAAAATTAAATAGCAAGCAGGAAATTATGATTAACATTTAGGGTAATTTTTTAAAACATGTACAGCATGATGAAAACAGGTTAGGCATGAAAATCTTTATGGTAATCATAGGTTAGGTTAGGTTAGGACCGGATATGAAATTCACTGCTTCAACCTTTTTTCTAGCTGTTTTACTTAAGAACCATGCATGGATAAATTAAATTGCAAGCAGGAAATTATGATTAACATTTAGGGTAACTTCTTAACACATTAACAGCATCATGAAAACAGGTTAGGCATGAAAATCTTTATGGTAACCATAGGTTAGGTTAAGTTAGGACCGGACATGAAATTCACTGCTTCAACCTTTTTTCTAGCTGTTTTACTTAAGAACCATGCATGGATAAATTAAATTGCAAGCAGGAAATTATGATTAACATTTAGGGTAACTTCTTAACTCATTAACAGCATCATGAAAACAGGTTAGGCATGAAAATCTTTATGGTAACCATAGGTTAGGTTAGGTTAGGACCGGACATGAAATT
>JAGKTI010005807.1:0-11214 GCA_018397915.1 Birgus latro
AGTGAAATAAATACTGGGTACTTTTTAGAATTTACGTTCAAGTGTGAACTCCACCACCTCCGTCTCCAAAACAAAACAAACTGCCGACGATCTTCTGCCTCTGACGAAAGGCAAATTATGTGCACTGAATTCTTTCTTTTTTGTCTTTCTTTATTAATTTATAACCTGTATATGCTCCTTTAGTGTTAAGAAGACAAGTAATAAGTATTGTTATTGCAATTTGGGGGGGTGAAAATCCATCTCCAACACACGTTACCGACAGTCAGTACTGCCTCTGTGAATGATTTTCTACCAATTAACCACTTCAGTACTGTGACGTCTATTTCTACTTTATTTGCGCTTCCTCCAGCCGATTTTATGGCACTCAGGACTGGACTTACATACTGAAGGGGCTAACGAAGGCTGTACCAACCCCGTGCACTTCCACAGATCCAGCCTACACTGACTAAAATTGTCTGGTGGCAGCAAGAACAAAATGAAAATACACCCAGCACTGAAGGGGTTAAATGTATATTAAATGCACTATATTGTTTTTTCTCATAACTAATTTATTTTTATATGCTTCTTTAATTTAGTGTTGAAAGGACAAGTAATAGGTATTGTCTTAGCAATTTTGGGGGGTGATAATTCGGTAATTTAGCAATTTTGGGGGGTGAAAATTCGGTAAGCCGGAAAATTCGGTAATTCGAACCAGGGTAGAGCCCCATATAGTTCGGCTTATCAATGGTTTACTGTATATATATATATATATATATATACAGTATATACACAGTATACAGGTATACAGTACAGTATATATAAAATCATCAGCCATGCAACTCCACTGCTGAAGAAAGGCTCCCCCAAACTTCATGAATTCCTTGACTGAGCCATCTCTGCCACATGTTGCCTGCAAACATCTCTATCCCATCTGTCTGCATCCTGTCTGGCCTTTTTCTGCTATGCCTGCAAACCCTTCGAGTCAAGTCAGCCATCCTCTTGCTCCATCTGTTATTCCTTATTCTTGCTTCATGACTTGCCCACCTCCATTTCTGTTCTTTTATAACTTCTATAATATCTTTAAGAGTAGACCTAGTCTGCTCTCTCACCCAAGTTGATCTCTTCCTGTCTCTCAAGGATATTACCAATACTGACCTTTCCATTGTTCTTTGAGGATGGATTTTTTCTGTTTTCCATAGGCTGTCAATTTCCAGGTCTCACAAACGTACGTCACAGCTGGGATTATACAATCAATACATACCTTCCACTTCATACGTATGGGAAAGCTAATTTTCATGACACCTCTATGCTTACTGAGAGCTTGTAATCCACTTGCAATGCATTTTTTTTTTTTATGGTCTTTCATTAGTTTTAGTATTTGCCTCAAGTAACTGTACTCCTCGACTTCTTCAAAAATTTCTTCATTCAGTTTAATGATGTTCTTTGATGTATTTGGATTAAACATTAATTCAGTTTTGAGACTTTCTCTATTTAGGTCATTTAACATTTCTTGCAATGTTATGCTGTTTCTGAGATCAGGACAATGTCATCTATGCTCACTCCTTTCTTCCCCCATTACAACTTTCTGAAAATGTATTCAAGGCATGCTGTAAAGTAATTTTGGTGAAACTGTACCTTCCTGATGTATCTCTATCTATCTATTGCCAGATGCCTTGATCTCGAACGGGGTGGCCACAAACAAATCGCCTCCATGTCACTCTGTCCCCTGCCATTTCACTACCACACTCCCAACTCACACCCCCCTCTCTCATATACCTCTCCACTCCATCCCTCCATCTCATCCTCGGCCTCCCCCTCCCTCTCGCCCCCTCCACCTCACTCACATACACTCTCCTTGTCAGTCTTTCACTCTCCATCCTCTCCACATGCCCAAACCACCTTAACGTGTTTCTCCTAACGCTTCCCATCATGTCCTCAACCACACCACAATGCTCCTTCACTTCCTCATTTGTTAGTCTGTCTCTCCATGTGACTCCACATGCTCCTCTCAAATAACTCATTTCCACTGCTCTCACTCTTGACTTCTGTCCTTCCAACAAGGTCCAAGCTTCACTTCCATATGTCAGAGTTGGTATCACAATACTGTCATGTAACAACTTTTTCACTTCCATGCTCACCTTCCTGTTTTTTATCACTGCTTTCAACGAACCAGCAACCTTCCTTCCCTGCTGCACCCTTTCGAGCACTTCACCCTCCAGACTTCCATCCTTACTCATCACACTGCCCAAGTACTTAAATTCACTCACATTCTCCATATCCTTCCCATCCAATCTCACTGTACATTCACTGGCTTCACTTCTCTCGAAGATCATCACTTTACTCTTCCCCACATTCACCTTTAGATTCCGTTTCTTACACACTCTCCCAAACTTATCCACCAAGCCTTGTAGCTCCCCTTCGTCTTCACTCAACAACACAGTATCATCTGCAAACAACAGTACAGGGAGTTTCCAAACACTGCCCTCTCTCACTAAGGCCGCTCCAACATCCACTGCCCGACCTTGTATCTCTTTTATAACCCCATCCATATACAGATTGAACAACCATGATGTATGCCTTTCTCAATTTTAAGTTCTTCTGGATTTTTATGTAACTTTCTCCTCAGTCTTTCTACTCTCCCTGCAGCAACTATTTCTTCATGTTTTCCTCTACCTCTGTTCACTTGTGTCTTTGACATTACTATGTAATGATCAGGCAATCTAATCTCCTAACCCCTGTACACACTAACACTAACGTCAAGCACAAATCTCATTTGATCATTCACATACACACAGTCAATCACTGCCTTGCAACCTCCCGTCCTCGTGGTACCTCCCATCCTCCTTACCACTCACTATATACAGTACTGTATACATGTTGATCATCTTGTGCCTGAATAAGGTACTGGCTACTGCCAAGCCCTTCCCTGCACTAATATCCATCATGGCACTACCATTTCCATTCACTTCTGCTTGCTCGCCTGCAGCGATTGTTCTGCTCAGTCAGACAGATTGTTTTTTTTTTTCTTTCTTTTTTTTTCACTTCTGCTTGCTCGCCTGCAGCGATTGTTCTGCTCAGTCAGACAGATTGGGGTTGCTCAACAACAACGGCTTTCCAATCTCCTACATCTGCTACAGCAAATTCATTTTATGGCTACCTTAGCTACTGTACTGTACTCACATATGTTTGCTTTCTTTGACATACCGTACCATGGAGTAAGAAAAAAAAAATCAAGTACAATATACTTTTGGCTAAGTTCTATTATATCATACAAGGAACTTAAAAAATATATGGCATACTGTACAGTACAGTACAGTACTGTACAGGGTAGTGCAGTACTGGCATTTAGCTTTGAAAACAAGTAGACACATTTCTAATGAACATATACAGTATATACATTTCATATACTTATCTAAACCACCTACTGCGCTTAACTCCATGTTACAAATGAACATCATGCACTAGACTGATAAATAACAACATCCCATTACATTATTACTTTACCTACCTTGTATACTCAAATGTTTCAGGGTTTCTCAAATCTGACTACCAGGCACAGAGCACATAATAAAATAACTTGTTTAGGACACTGTACATTAGCTGCAACCTTACTTTCTATTGTCTTTTCTGCAGTTGTTTCTAGCTACTCACAAGGCTGCCTTGCAATTACGAGTATTAAACTATTCAGGTCCTTCATGAAGGCTCACTGTCAGGGTGAAGGAAGGCAAGGGTGGTGCACCACTACCCAACAGACCTGGTTCTGCCCTATCACATAAAACTTTTTTGTAGCTTCTGTAGTTCATTATAATCACACAATACCAATGCAACCCTTATCATAAGATATTCATATGCTCGTATTCTACTCAGTAAAAATGGGGTCAAGTAGCTCTTATTACAATGTGACACACTGCCAAAGAAGTGACTGGTAGATTCCCTTAACCAATTTGATCCAGTGAAATCTCTTTTCCTACCTCTAACTGACCTTACGAGAAACTATTTGATACACTGCTAAATAAAAAAAGTGACTAGCAGATTCCCTTAATCCATGAATCCAGTAACATCATCTTCAGTGTACTACTGTATCTCTGGATGACTGTATTCAGCTTACAAACTGCAAACTGGTATTCCAATGTCTTTTTTTCTTATACCACTTGCTGACATTACTGAACACATGGAACATCTCTCTTAGCTACTGGAGGGGTCACAGTCTTCATTTAACCCTTCCAATTTGAGCCCCCCCCCCCCCCCCCAAAAAAAAAAAGATACAGATGAAAGCTCAGTGACAGGAAACTACCTTAGAGAGTGATACATCCAGCATCCCAAAAATGCAAGGCAAGAAACCACACCATAAAGCACTAAAATTGAAAGACGGGACAATACATCAACAACCTTAGAGTAAGCTGGCCATACCATATGAAGTATTACAGCTAACAGAAGACAAGAACCAACATACCCTCTCCTCAGCTCACCAAGTCTAGACGACAGTAACCATTCCTATCAACATTTCAGACAGCTAGGTGGTGTATCAAGTCATTCAATGCCTCTTCCTCAAGCAGCTGTTAACTCTCTCAGAATTCAAGGGTTGGGCAATTCTCAAGGTATCTAACAGTTTCCTTCAATTCATTCATCATACTGAGGTCCTCAGAACCAAAGGGGTACTTCCATCATCAAACTACTTTAGAGTAAAAATGCACTCAAAGTTTATATTCATATAAAATCAGTAACTTGTAATCAATGATGATACAGGAGTCTTTCAAATGTCAAACTGTCCTTTTCTTAATAAAGATTTTGGCTGTGACAACTTGGTTTAGCTGCAAAAAGAATTATTGTTTTCAATGGTAAACATCATACTCAAAGACTATGTGAAAATGCAGCACAGTATTGTAAGTGTAAATTGGCTTAAATACTATTGGAGAAACTTATAGCAACAATGTGTGATACAATAATCCATCCATCCATCATCCAATCCTATGTCATCCCATGAGGAGCGTAGGAACCCAGGGCTAGGCAAGTTGGTCCTGCCATTTAAGATGATATAATAATACATAAGGAATAAAACTTATGTTTCATCAATGGTGAAAAAATAAGGTACAAATTATGAATTATCCATACCACTGAGGGGGGCCATCTGCCACGTCCTTTCAAAACTGCACTGCACATCATGCCACCATCTTCAGTCATTCTCTCACATCTTTTCCTGTTTCTCAGTTCAGAGGCAGAGGGTCTACTTGCATCTATCATACGCCACTCAATATAGTGGGTAGCAGATCACACATCAAGGGCAAAAGGCATGTGTTCCACCATCCATTCCCTCAACCCTTTTCTACCTCTACCTCTCCCTCCACCACACATCAAGAAAGCAGTCTCACTGGTTGGCAGAGGGGAGGAGGAAGGCTCTGGTTAACATCCACTGAACCCAGTGCTACCACTCAGCTTGAATTTTGATAGTTGGCATTTAACTGGCTTGAAATTTCACGGTTGCTTGCAGCTCTCTCTGTCATTTGGCTTTCCCTGTCTCTAAACAGGAAGCCACAACCCACACACAGGTTTGTGCAACCAATACTGGAGTCCTTGACTTTCACCCTTACGGACTAAACCAGCTAGAATCAGAGTGTACGATGAAGGGTAAGAGAATACCCAATGCTGTACTATAAAATGATAAATAATAATAATAATAATAACAACAATACTAATAATAGAAATAATAAATCTCATTTGGGAGAGGGGAAGCAGGGGCTGGCAGGTGTCATTTGGTACTCCCCCACCACTTCCATCCTCCTTATATAGTCCTACCTAACACCACCCCACAAAGCTTTAGTGTGCTGCAGAATCAAGTTCCATGCCAAAGCCAACACCCAAAGATGCTGAGGCCAAAAGATACCTCGGTTAAGACCAAAAGGTCAACTTTGCTATACAATCGGGTTGCATTCATGGAAAACCAATCAGATAAGGACCAAGTATATATAGAACATAGGGATCATGGCAACTGTTTACACAAAGCAGGCAATAATACTGTATTTCGAAAAATGGTGCTTCGTATGAAATCATAATGATCGTTTAAGTGAAAAAGGAAATCGTTTGTCAAAAAAGTGCTAAAATGTTAGGATTGTACAAGCGAAAAGTCACACAACAGTCGATCATAAAAACAAAAGTGACCCATGCCGAAGCACGGGAACAGACAGCATCTCAGCTAGTGGTCACACTAACAATTCAAGCAACTACACTGATACTGATTGGGATTTATACAAACAACAAATATTCACTACTACATCTGCATTCCATGCTATACTGGGTGTAACCAAGGTTGAAATAACTGATGCATTCTTACAATACCATAACCATGAGCACAAACAGCATAAATAGCTGGCAAGAAATAGACGAAGAAACAAATACAGAATTACAAAACATCAGTAGCTATGTTTTCCTCAGGGTTATTTCAGTGGGAGGAGGAGGGGAAAAGTTCACATACAATAACATTTTACAGTTCAGTGTGGATTTTTTTTTTTTTAATTAAAACGCCCCGTCCCCGCAACTTTTTTAACCAACACACCCCCAGAACCCGGCAAGTTTTGGATTTTTTTGTTTTTTTGCTCAAACCTCCGCTTTTGATGAGAAACATCGAAAATTCAATGAGAAAGCACTCACCTGAAGTAAAAAATACCCTAAACAGGTGAGGCCCCTCACCTGGATACCGCTTTATATGACGCCGCGCTTCATAAAAAACGCTCCCTATGCAAGGTAAACTTAACCAAAACCACTCAGAAATGCTAATTATTTTTTTATTTGGTACGAATTTATATGTAGTACAAGAGCATACTGGCTTTCACACAATAATATAGGCGACATAAGCACTGTTCACTCACCAAACACATCAACATACCGTACCTACCTTGGCAACGTTACCTCCTCATTTACTTCTGTTCATTACTAACTCTGGTGCCACGTAATCTTTGTCCTCCACATCGGGAATCTCTTTTGCCTTGAATTTTGTCATCGGAAAGACCGTGGTGCTACGTGTCTTTACTGGCCAGGTCAGTGCTAACAGGTGAGTTGCGAGAAAATGGCACACCCCCCGAGGTGGGGGGGGGGTTACACAGGGTCAGGCAGTGTTGCCACTTGGCTGGGGGTAGAGGAAAGGCTCCCATATAGGCTTACCCAAAATCGCCCGTGAAACTTGAAAAGTGTGCAAACGACGGGCCTTTCAACTGCATCACTTACGATGCACATCGTCAGGATTCAGCGAGAAAAAAAGTTGCAACGTGCATCGTACGTCGACGGGGCTTGGCGGGTTAACAGAACTGACATACATACATACACACACGTGTGCTCTGGTTATAATTTTGGCAGTCCCATGGTTAAAATAGAAAAATGCCGAGAATAAAGCTGAGTGGCTAATTTTCAAGGTTAGGTGTGTCAGAAGATAGGTTTGGTTTCTATAATAGCTAACTGTACTGTACTCATACACATCCCTTAAAGCTTCCAATAAACCAAAGGAAATTTGGCATGGATTTCTAATATTCCTCATTCCATTTAATTCATAGCACACAAACAGTTCATTCAGATTTTAATTTTTCTCTCATTCCCTTACTAAATACGGTAACACCTCACTAGAATGGACTAATTGGGGCCCAGGCCATTCCGAAAAAAACGACATATGGACTTCCCCCTGCTAAGATATTTTCATACATGAAAAGCGTTATGGCCACAATCCTTCTTCACTCCACCATTTCCTTCTAATTCGGGGCATTAATCCATTTGCCTCTTAACTTTTCTCAAATCTATCTGCAGTATTTATTGCCAGATGCCATAATCCTGTAAAGGGTGGCCATTTGACTTTCAGTTATTTGTTTTACAGGGAGGAGCACCAACCCTCCACCAACCCACTTGTTGCCACGTAGGGAGCATGCATGGTTTGGTTATATGGTTACCGCCCAACGTTGTAAATAGTTTCTTGGCTTAAAGGAAACCATTTGGCTTGTCACTCAATGTAAAGTCACCTGTAAAGGAAAGAAAAGCAATAAGAAGTGACAGGAAAGATGGGAGAAACAGGAAGAGCGGAGGGCAGGCACAGAAAAGAATGATAATGGCTAAGGAAGAAGTAGGCAGCACTACATCAAGTGAGTGGATGATGGTCACCACCACCTACCACTACTTTTCTCAAATGCCACTATAAATACTTTATTGCATAACACAGTACAATTTTAGTATGGTTTAGACTCAATAAAGGCCGAACTTTCTTTACCCCTTCACAGTTGCTGACCTTGTACACGGGTTTTATTCACCCGTGTATGGAGTACAACTCTCATGTGTGGGAAGGCTCCCCACATGCAGCTCTTCTCAAAAGGGTGGAGTCAAAGGCTTTTCATCTCATTAACTTTCCTCCTCTTACTGATTCCCTTCAACCTTTGTCTCTTTGCCACACTGTTGCGTCTTTATCTCTCTTCTATCGCTACTTCAACAGTCACTGTTCCTCTGAACTGTCTGCTTGCATCCCTCCACCTCTATGATGGGCACGTAGTACCCGTCTAGCAGCAAACTCTCATCCCTTTTCTGTCTAACTCTCTAATGCAAGAGTTAACCGTTACTCCCAGTCCTTCATTTATGCAACTGGTCAACTCTGGAATTGTCTTCCTCTGTCTGTATTTCCTACTTCCTATGATCTCCAGTCTTTCAAACGAAGTGTGTCTAGGCATCTCGAAATGAACGGATCTTGAATTTGGCCCTCTTTTGTATTGTTTTTGCTTTTTCTTGGAAGGACCAGTATGCAGGCCTGTGGCCTTTGGTTCCTTCTTCCATGCATTAAAAAAAAAAAAAAAATGGAACACACAGAGGAAGATATTTTTCATACATGAAGTGTCATAGCCACCATCCTGCTTCAACTCACCAGTTCCTTCTAACTAGTGGCAATATCTCTTTTGCCTCTTAGCTTTACTAAAATGCCACTACAAATAATCCGTTGCATAACACACTATAATTTTAGCAAGGTTTAGACTTGATAATGGCCATATGTAACACACAAAATAATATACAGTAGTTTCACTCATTAAAAGCATCATGGCCACCATCCTGCTTCACCTCCACCAGTTCCTTCTGATTTATGGCAATATCTCATTCGTCTCTTATTTTTTTCTCAAATTCCACTATAAAAAATTTACTTATTGCATAATACAGTAAAATTTAAGCAAGGCTTGGACACAATAAAACTCATAATAAAAAATTTTTTTCTTAAGTAACCATTCCGACTCACTTGGCTCACCCTTCTCTACCCTCCCACCTTGATGGGTGTTGATCATCATCCAGCACCCGGTGAAGGATCCTTCAGAGCAAATCCTTCTAAATTATTAGCCATTATCTTCAGGGTCATCGTCAAGGAACAGTGAATCATCGTCCAGATTGTCTTCATTGGCAGCAGCTGAATCGTGGGGAGGCGTAGCATCGATCTTGTGTACTGTATGGTTTCGTTTCGTTTCGTTTCATTTTTGAAGGCTCCAACATGCTTGCATGCGTCGGCCTTGGTCACCTAATGGTGGCACTTCATGCTGCTCGATCCCTGGCTGCCTCCCTGTTCAGTCCCTTAACCCTTAAGTCACACTTAATGACCTCGTCCCATGTCTTTCTCGGTCTACCCCTCCCAACCCCTCCCCCAGTATTAACACCTCTCACCCTCTGTACCCAATTATCATCCCCCATCCTCTCCACATCTCCAAACCACCTCAGCCTACCTCTCCTCATCACAACACCAATACACTCCAGTCCCATCCTACCTCTCAACTCTTCCATCGTAAACCCAGCCCCCCCAGGCCTTGCACGCAGGGACGCACTGCACATCCACCTAATCACTGTCATTTCTGTACGTTTAAACCTGCGAATATCTTCTTCCTTTACTGCCCAGGTCTCACTACCATACAGCATCACACTCCTAACACATGCTGCAAACAAAGACCCCTTAGCACGTAAGGAGAGTCCTCTCAATGTCAGGAGAGGCAACAGCTCCCTGAACTTCTTCCAACCACTTCTCACCCTAGCAACTGAGCTAACTCCAGCCCCACCTCCAGCACATAACATGTCTCTCAAATAACAAAACTCCACACACTCAAGAGACTCACCTGCAAGTTCAACCTTTCACGCCTAACAATCTCCACCTGCTCTCCCCGACACGCAGCACACATGAAATCAGCATCATCTTTCAGTCTACCTCTAATACCACTACATCTCTTGTGCACTTAATTTTAAGCATTTTTCAAATACAGTACTGTACTGTACACCTTATACACCTTAATTTTAACAATCTTACAAACAAACATGATCACTTTGTCTGTATTTTTCACTTATCACTCGTCACCATCGAGCAGTGTATCAGGGACTTTGAAGAAATGATGTGGGGGGAAATTATATGGGCTGACTAAGACAGAGCACGGGGGAATAACAGTGATGCCGCCAGCCCACCATGAACACACAAACCTCTCGCTGTGTGATTAAAGCTTGCTGTCTTAAATATATATATATTAATATTAATGCAGACTTCTTTTCTAATTTTTTAGCATTTAGAAAGTACTTTACTGGTATAACTTAATTTTAAACACTTTTCAAATACTGTACAGCTTCAGGAAAAATATATTGGAAAGAAAAGGGAATTGTATTTTGTTTTTGTTGATTTGGAAAAGGCCTTTGACAGAGTCCCTAGAGAGGTGGTGAAGTGGGCAATGAGAAAGCTGGGGTTGGAAGAGTGGCTGGTTAGGGTGGTTATGGCCATGTACGTGGGTGCTCGCACCCAGGTAAGAGTGAATGGAGTTTTGAGTGATGAGTTTCCCGTGAATGTTGGTGTGCATCAGGGGTCAGTTTTGAGTCCCTTGTTGTTTATCATGGTGCTCGAAGCCCTCTCACGTGACTTCAGAGATGGACTCCCATGGGAGATGTTGTATGCTGATGATTTGGTGTTGATTGCTGAGAATGAAGGGGAGGCTGAGGAAAGATTTAAGAAGTGGAGAGATGGTATGGGGCACAAGGGCTTAAGGGTAAATGCAGATAAAACAAAAGTGATGATATCTAGGGTTGGTGGCGGTACAATCAGAGGAGAGGGAGAGTGGCCATGTGCAGTTTGCCACATGGGTGTGGGAAGTAATTCCATCTTGTGCAGTGTTTGTGATAGATGGGTGCACAAGAGATGTAGTGGTATTAGAGGTAGACTGCGAGATAATGCTGATTTCATGTGTGCGGTGTGTCGGGGAGAGCAGG
>JAGKTI010005807.1:25116-43389 GCA_018397915.1 Birgus latro
ATATATATATATATATATATATATATATATAACATTCCTCTGTACTGGCTTATTTATAGTTCTTAATATCAACTACTAGAGAGCCCATGGCTCGTTCCTTGCGGGAATGAACCTCTTCATTAAGGAAGGAATACCTCACCACTGCTTGTTGTAAAGGAATAAGCAAGTTGCCTGTTTCATCTTAAAATGCCTTCACATTACATATACCTCAGATAATTATATCCTTCCACCTCATTCTTGATCTGCTTCTTTGTCCAGATCGAACTGTAGTTCTCCACTCTTGGGTCCACATAACAATGTTGGTATGTTAGCCCTTGCTTCACTTCACCCTAATATGTGTCCCAGCAAGCACTGCTTAGCTTCATCGATTGTTCAAAGTCCCGCAGTTACAGCTTGATGTTTGTGAAGCTGATCCGGTATGAGAAGGCCTTTATGTCTAAGAAAGGGTGTTGATCCGGTACGTGAGGGCCTGTATGCCTAGAAGGCCTTGATCCGGTATGTGAGGACGTGTATGCCTATGCGTTGCCGGAGGTGGAGGGTTCTGGTGCTGGGGGTATATCAGAGTCGGCCAGCTTCCCTGAAGTGTGGAGGTTTTGCAGTGCCTTCCAGCCACGTCCGTACTTCATTGCCTTTGGGGCCGGCTGGAAAATAATAATAATGATGATGATGATGATAATAATAATAATAAAAATAATAATGAGAATAAATCATTATTATCATCACGATCTTCCCTATCCTTCGTCTCACCTGAAAAGATGGGGTGAGATAGGATCTTGAAACAAAAATAATCAGGAATTGCAAGAGAGAGAGAGAGAGAGAGAGAGAGAGAGAGAGAGAGAGAGAGAGAGAGAGAGAGAGAACTATCAACAGTATTTCCAGTGAAATGAGTGACTGTTTAATAATTCTTTCGAGTGTGGAGTGGCTGTCTTATGATTCTGTTGACTGTTGAGTGGCTGTTTTCTGGCTCTTGATGTGGAGTAACTGTCTATGATTCTGTTGGTTGTGGAGTGGCTGTCTTATAATTGTTGCTTCTGGAGTGGCTGTCTTAAAACTGTTGATTGTGGAAGGGCTGTCTTATGATTCTGCTGGGTTTGGAATAGTTAAATCTTGGTTATAAATTACCTGATTTTTTTATGCATGTAAGTTACGTTATGGATCATTTTGTAGTGACAGAGGCACTGGTATGGACGTCAGGTGAGGGACATTACGTCAAGATAAAGTAACTGCATAAATAATTCATATTTTAAAACACAGAATGGTACACATGAGTATCCTACACACGAAACTAAGAGACAATGGTGAACGTTGGCAGAAGCCTGATTATTGATTATGTGCTTGTAAATGTCGGAGAAGCATATGAAAAGCATAAATACGGTCAATGGACAATCGTTCTTCTGCCAGACCAACCTGTTCTTCCTTCTGGGCCTTCCGCGCCTCTTTCAGCATGACTGAATTGATGTCCTCGCCCATGAACACTCCACGCTTCTGGTAGAACTGGATCTATGTTGGAGAAACAAATCAGAGTTGTAGTTAGCTGGTGGAGAGATGGCAAGGTAGATTTTAGATCCGGGGTGCCTGAGCCATACCTTGGATTTATGTGACGATAAGCCATACTGTCCGACAAAACGTCTTTCCTGGCGGGAAGGCATGTATGTCGTGGGGGATTATGGGAGATAAGGGCTTCAACAGGGTATTTTATCTTATCTCCTGCCCCCCTCCCCCCTCATTACTATAATGGTAAATCCATGCTCGCCGCAAACAACTTGTCTCTTAAGCCCCGCCGCTCCTTACCCACCCGCTGTAGAGTGGGTGAGGAGGAACGGGACTACGACACGTTGCCCGACGGCGGGTGTAGTAAGTTAGTTTATACCACAAGCTAATTTAGTTTATACCACATGCCCCCATTTATTAATTACTGAGAGAGGGTCTTGCTGATGAATTAAAATTTCATCCTGAAAAACATATTTAAGATATTTTGATAGCGAATTCATTATCAGGAACCCTTCCCCCTCCTATTTAAATATGCCTTTGCCGGATGCTTCTGTGAAAATGAGTGATGGGAGGTTTATATCGAAGGTTAATCCTAGAAAAGAAATAAGTATCCTCGCTGTCATATACCTTCCCCAATAGATAAAATCTGGTGGATACAGCTGGTTAAATTAAGTGCCATCTTCCATTACATTACTTGCATAATTAATGTCTGTAAACTGTGGGATATCAAAAGCAGTTTTGGGTGTTTGACTAAAACTCAACTTGAAATTCATCTGGCCCTGTAATCTGGTGTCAGTTATTATGACTGTCAGGCCATTTTTAATTTTTTTAAGGGGTTAATGTACTAAGGTGCTAATTTCAAATGCCATGAAGCAATCTGATATCTAAAATGCTTCTTTATTAGCCCACTATCAGAAGCCATAACAACAAACATTATCTGGTTACTAAAATGTTGGTTCATAATACATAGTAGGAACTGTGTCGAAGTTAAGTATAAGCTTTGACAGCTTTCTGGTGAACATGTCGAGCATATTAGTTTTCATCTGTTGTTTAGTTAGATTCCTCTTGGATGGCTAAACCGTGGTAAGGCGTCTTTGTGAGCTCCGGCAACAGTGCACCCATCATTATCACTGACTTTGTTTACCAGCCTGAGCTACGAGCCAAGCTACTAATTGTTTCTAGTTGAGGATTCTTTGTATGTTCTGCTTTATTTCAAACGTCATTCCGTTGTTGTCCTTCACTCACCTTCTTCCAGTTAGCGCTGCTAGTGTGGCGAGTCTTCTCTCTCAGACTCATCCTTCTCTGGATGGTGCGGCTGCTGCCGATGTGGTCACGCCTCCGGATGGTTTTCCGCACCTCTGTATTCCAGTCACGCCTCCTCCTTCCCTGTAATGAATCCAGAATATTGAGATAAAATAAACTGTCTCGGAAAAGAACTCCCTTCCAAGCATTCTAATGTTTTAGATCAAAGAATCTTTCAAATGCAAAACCAGTTAATCTTGAAGCATACATCTTCAATCATGCACATACACAGATTCTGAAGCTGTGATATTACTGTCCTCTTCCATCTGAGTCATCATCCAATGATTTTGAGAGGCCAGGCAATAAATACTGTGGTACGAGTACAAAACTGTTTAATTCGTTGGTGCAGTAGCCTTCCAGTTATCTACACAGAGACGATCCTGAGGCCTGAAACTCTGCAGTTTCGTCTCTTCCTATCCCCCAAACATTACCATCTTTGAAACCTATGACAAACAATCTTTCTAATTTATTTTCTTCCCATCCAACTTCACATTCATAATGGATGGGGGGATCTGTAGTATGGTTCTTTGATCTCATCGATTTCACAGATGATAATGGAAAAGAAGCCTCAAGTAAAATCCATCCCCATTATCTCTTGAGAGTTATGTTGTTTGATATGAGGCTGCCTCCAGAAAGTGTTCGGAAGTAGGGTTGCAGTATCCTTACACTAATACAAGAAGGGAGAGGACTTCCAACTCCTTTCCCGACCCTTTTAATTATCCTTCAAGACGCGTAGTGAGCGTGGGAGCTTTCGTATTTGCCCAATTTTCTTTAGACTATATATTTTAGTTTCTTGCATTTTTGCATAAAACTGTATATCATCTCACTGAACTAATTAATACAAGAACCTTTGGGGACTTTATATCTTTCTTTAACTACTCTATAACACAAGGGAGATAACACAAGGGAGATTTCTAATGGTAGTAGAGAATTGGTGATGTACAGGATGGTTCGTATATAGCGCTTCACTAGAAAATCACTTGGTGGTATCTATTGTTTTGCGGGGACTGCTGAGTGTGCTGGTGTGGCCATGAGTGTGACAGTGGGAGGAGGAAATGAGTAAATGGTGCAGGGTAGACAAAGATAACGTTGATTCAGCCGCACCCGCAACATATGGTACGAGAAATCGCCTGGCGGAGTGGAAGAAAAGCGTTATATACGAACCAGCCTGTATTATGGTGATACCTACCCTGCTCTTGAACGCAGCTATAACGTTCAGAGTCTTGGCCATAACTCCCGTCAAGGTTGGCACATCAATGCCCTCTACCGGTGCGATGTTGAAGCCCTTCATGAGTCTCCTTTCCCTCGTCTG
This sequence comes from Birgus latro, assembly GCA_018397915.1. Classification (NCBI taxonomy): domain Eukaryota; kingdom Metazoa; phylum Arthropoda; class Malacostraca; order Decapoda; family Coenobitidae; genus Birgus; species Birgus latro. The sequence continues at coordinate 29,222 of JAGKTI010005807.1, forward strand.
TTGCTTCTTACCAAACGTCACTGCGAGGGAGACACGGAATCACGCCTTAACCTTCATGCACTCTAAGCATCAGCATATACAACATATATTTTGTCCTCAAGGGAATCAGATCTGGTTATTGCACTGAAACTGAAGGAAGACAAACAGCCGATGTATCATCCCTTAAGGTGTAATGCATTGTTAATGATCTTACCCCTTGAGTTAACTGACTAACTCTGTGTGTAATTCACCGGGTCGGTCAGGATCACTTGATGGTCATGATCGTCAGCTTTTACCCTTCCGCAAGGGAGCTGAGAACTCATATAGTCCGATCTAATGACAAGGCTGTGACCTTCACACACGCACACACCCATCCCCTTGCTCAAGGGTGACAGTAACCACCCACTTCGTCAGTGAAACTTTTCGCAGTCTGAGCGAGGCGCGAACTCCCGTCTACCAGATGGCAAGCCAGCAAGGTGTGTGTGTGTGTGTGTGTGTGTGTGTTTCATGGATTCTCATCTTTTCTCTCAGATGCGTAAATGATTGCAGTGAACTTTAAAACGGAATTTTAGGCCAATAACATTTTGAGATAATATCCAACAAAATGTCAAGACATGTCAAGTTAATCCTCAAGAAAGAAATCAAGAAATCGTCATGCTTTTAATTTAATGTGAAATTCCAGTGGACAACTCACTGCAGACGTCCTTTTCGTGCATTTGGGTGAAAAGACGAGAGAAGAATCCATGAAATAAATATGAATCAACTCATGTTCAGGGAAATCACTCTGGTTCCTTTACCTCTATGAGAGAAAAGATGTGAAAGGAATTACCGCAGAACACTCTGATCAACTTACTGTCCATTTTCTCGTGGGCGTTCCCGGTGTCCATGTTGTTGATTCTGAGGATGTTGTAGAGCTCGTATTTGAAGGAGCTGATGTCCTGCTTTACCTCGTTGATGTCGTCCTCTGTGATGCTCCGCTCCTCGATCCTACGCTGTTCCTTTGTCACGAAGCGGCACACCAGGCTCTTCATCACGTTCTGTGTGGGAGGACACGAAAGAGGAGATAGGGTCAAGTACACTATTTTTACTAGTGTCTTCTCTCGAATGCTCAGGTGTAGCAATAGATTAACACTAGGCAATGATGCTAGTCGCGAAGAAGTGTTATGGAAGGATGCAGAGCTGTAATATTTTCAATTTCGCCACTGAGCTACAGGAAATACGTTGCAAAAGGACGAAAATCTGGGCCACGGTACAGTGAATGAACTATAGTGTAAACGTGGAATGAAATGTAGTGAACTGATAATAGGTGTCTTGCAGATATGTGTTTCCTTCCATATTTTACGTTTTCTTCCACATCCTATTCATCCCTCCCGGTATACAGTATTGCGTTTCGTCCCCATTCAGCGTTCCCTTGTACACCATCTGTGTTTACAGGTGAGGGGCAAAGAAGAGTGTGGTAATCCGGCCACAGAACTCTCGCTTTCTGACCATCACTTCCGCACTGAAAACGAAAAACCATAATAGAGCATCAGTTCTTGTTTCATTATGGTGAACGTGAACCATCCAGGTGAAAGTGACCAGAGAAAATCAAAGTTTCTCCCCCCTCTCTCCTCTTACTCCCCTACCCCCATTTTTCTTTTTTCTTTTTTCTTTTTTTTTCTAAGGGAAGAAGGGAGGAAGGGACACAACCCGAGAGCCACCTATCTCTCTTTTAGATAGAAATGAGAAACCTGATAACTTTTTACTTAGTGCTGTAAATAACTGTAGTCGTCGACTGCAGACATGCTGAAAACTTAGTTGTACACGCGTTTATACGTTTTACTAGGTTCAATATTGAGCCATTACTTTAAACAACAGTAGATTATACCTTGCACCATTATGGACCATTACTATGCACAACAACTAACTCGAAAACGACTGAGAACTATTTTTCGTAAAATTTCTTAATCGTAAGTTGTGTATACGATTGCTTGTTTATCCAGTTTCGTTCAGCTCATAAAGCTACCAAAGACTTCGTAATCAAATTACTGTGAACACTGAAGTGACAAAATACGAAAAGCAAAATTATCTTAACTCTGATGCTGATTTGGTCATGATAAAAAAAAAAAAAAAAAGATGGTTAGGATCTTTTTATAAATACGGGCCTACGAAGTATTGCACACCATGTGGACAGTAATACGAGTATCGATCTACCTTTAAATCGATCGACTATGAAACTTACACAATAATCTGAAAAGTTTATTGGGCTATGAAGATCGCACCACTAGGTTTCATGAGACACTACTCATAATTTCGCTATTTATCGTAATGAAGCGGGTCGATATTTATGTCCACAGCCGTAATTTTCGCTAACCTTGTACTGGCTGTCTCTGAGGTTATCCTGGCTCCGCTTGAAAGACGCCCTAGTGATCTTGGGTTTCTTGACGCAGAGGGCGCCAACGTTCGGCATCAGGTTGAAGGGCGAGGGCAGGTCTCGTCCCTCCTCGAAAAAACTCATCCATAACTTAGAGCGTGCGAACTTCCACTCCGTGTCACATTGTTCCTGTGAATAGGAGTGGAGAAATAAGAAGATAGATTTATTTTTGTAGGTACTCTAGTGAAGTAGATGAGAAGAGGAGAAACAGACTGAGATTGGGATGCAAAAATGAAGTTAGGGAGAGAACTGGATTGATGGAGTTGGCTGAAATAAGGGACTGCAGATGAATCAAGATCACTGGATGCCTTGTTTGACAGCCATCCAGTATGATGTTCCTAAATCTGGCGTCAAACAATAAGCAAACAGCTGGTGTAGGAAGAGTAGGAGCGTTTTGCAAGCTAACAGGACTTTTTTATTTGTTTGTTTGTTTGCTTTTCCTACTTGTCTTTCATTGATAAATTGAACTCGGGTGTCTGCAACAAACATGCATACATATTCCCTGACATACGTTGCAGTCTATTCAAAATTAATTAGTAATGGCACATTTTTTTTATATCCATGGCGCCATTTTGTAGCGACTATCTTTGATGACGAAAGGAATTAGACATCTGGCAAATGAGGTATAAGAATGTATTTAAGGTACCGTTGGAGATACCGTAATGCCTCTTACCTAACGATTCATTTTGCGCATTACATCTCAGTATCTTCTTATGTGTTACTGACGCGATCTATGTCGACATTAGAACAGTATAAATAGGAGAATCTTAAGGTACGCTATGAAAAATATATCGCTGACGAGGAGGACCTACGAAGCCTCCTATGCCACCTAGAATACTGCTTATATACACATCAAGGACTCAAACATATGAAGGCTTACACAGATGATAGCGTAAGAATTGGACATCATGGCGATCAGAAGGTTAAGGAGGACGATGACGTTGATGACATGGTAGGAGCCGAACATGAGCATACTCCAGAACCTCGTGAAGGATTTGATTCCCGTCAGGTCGAAAGAGGATAGCTCCACCAGCCCGAAGGAAGCCCAAAAGAGCGACTGGGAGGTCTCGAATAGGCTGTAAGGGGGGAGGGGGGGTGATGCGAAGGTTAGTGGACAAAAATAAATAAACAGACGAGCAAAAATATAAAATATGATACGTTGATATAACCCAATGGCAAAGTCAAACAGATTAAGAAGTTCATCCAGGAGTGCATCATGGTGTTGCATTTTCATATTTTATTATGGCTCAAGCCAGATGACGTTATTCTGTCAGGGGAAATCATTCCTAAAAGGGTTTATGAAGAGGCTTGTATTGCAAAACTTTTAGGAAACTTTCAGTGGGAAGACTCAGATAAACCAACTGACAATCTTCTATATACAAATTTAGGGAGGCAGACTAAGATGATACTTTCGTCAGAAAATCTTCGTTTGACTGAAACCATTAGCAGGACATCATTTTTATTTTGCCCTTGTTGACAGACAATTTATTTACCATAGACGAGCCCCCTCAAGGAGAGAAGGTGTTTATGAAAGCTATACTTAACCCTTCCACTTCGAAAAATCCGTCCTAAGCAAACAGTTTCATTTGGAAACAGCAAGAGTAAAAAAAAAAAAATCAAGAAGACGTCATCGTACTGAAGAGGATCAACTTGTGTAGACTTCGGTATCATAAACATGCTCAGACGTTGCAGACAAATCTGAATATAATGTTTTTACTTGTACAAACTTTGGCGTTAGTAATAATCCGCGCGAGAAAGCGCGATGGAGTTGTTTCAGGTTTGGTTCGTTTGTTTGCCTTTCTATCTTTCTGTCTGTTGGGAAAATTATTTGACGAAATTGCAAACAATTTGGCATAATGTTTAAGGAACATCAGAGGAACAGATTTCTAACTTTAGCCGAAGAAGGTCATAGGATATAGGTCAAGGGAATGTTCATCTCAAACAGTTTTAATCTGATTTTGACCAAACTTGATCTAAGGGCTGAGCGACAGGAAAGGGTGAAATGGTTCAGTTTTGAGAACAATTAATCATAGGTAGAGGTTACAGGGTAAGGTCGGAAGTTCGGTTCTCTAACTCAAATATTTTAATTCGATTTGGATCATACTTGGTGAAAAGGTTAAACGTAAGCTAAGGATAACATTATTCTTTTTTCAGAACAGTAGGTCAGAGATTAAGGTTACCCGGCAAGGTCAGCTAAAAAACTACTGATCCGATCTGGACCAAACTCCGTGGATGGGCTGAGGGTCAGGTAAAGATGAAGTAGTTCGATACTGAAAGCAATCAGCCAAAAGTCAATGAGACAGTACAGGGTAAAAAAGGAATCCACCTAAAGTGATTGTAGGTTGCGGGTGAGTGTTCCTTCTTGTTATGTATGTTTTCCTGTAGCAAGTCTCCGATGTCTGGTATTATAGTTCATTTGGGCATATAGAGTTTAAGAGTAGCTTCACTCTCATCATTTAGAACAACTGAGAATGTATTATTGTGACGGCTGACGGTAAATACATGAGCTTGTTCAGTGCACTCACTTTGCGAACCTCCTCCATATTTCACAGGATGCGCCAGCGTCAGGGTTGGGTTTGCCACCGGGGAGGGAGTAGCACTTGCGCATGTCCAGGTCTGCGTAGTACCACAGCAGCTGGTTCAGACCTGGAGTGGGAGGGCGGATGATTCACTTAGTACACTACACTCAGACACCCTAACACTCTAAGATCTAAATTATTTTCATTCAACTACAAAAGGGTGTTTAAGTGAAGGATTTAAGGAAAGCTACATAAAACCCTTGCAGTTTGAAAAATGTCTCCTTAACTGAATGCAATCGGCTGGAGATAGGAAGAATATAAAGTACTTCATCTAACCTCTCATGCCGATGACGTGTTATTACTTCATTATTGCTACCTTCAGACGATGTTATTCAGTTCAGGTAGGGACATCAGGTTGTGAAGGGGTTAATGGGGGCTATTTCTGGCTCCGTGATTGCTACTGGTTTCTCCAAAACGAAAATGTCTGGTAGCGGCCTGAATAAAATGAAAAATACGTCATCGCAGTCAAAGGATTCATAGAAATAGCTATTTTCAAGTTACCTCTTCGGAACGTAGTAGTACCGTAGGCCAGGCTATCATAGTTCAGAAAATATGAGAGTAGGAGGTGGATCTAATTTTCTGGCAACATTTCACATAATACAAGAACCTCTAGTCGCCCTCTGAGGTTGGAGCCATTGCATCTAAGACAGTGCCTTGACCCACTACGTGAGACCCTTGTCACGATTCTCCTCTTACTTTAACTCGGCCTAAATTAGCCACCTCTCAAGACTGAAAGCTGAGGTGTAAGAGATTAGCACAACAGTTTGGTGTAATTCACGAAGAAGTGCTGTGTAAAAGACGTAGAACTGTAGTATTGCCTTATTCTGCCACTGGGTTACGTGAAATAAACCAGAAAAGAACGAAAAACTGGGCCAAGTTAAGGTATTGTACATAGAGGAAAACTCACCAAGTGCTTAAGACACACACTAATGATAATATCCTGATGATAGTATCCCTAAGTCAGTCTCAAGACAGTGTCCTCAAAACGAGATACTTTTCATGAGATAAGTACCATAATATGTCATACCGACTTCAGAGAGAGAGAAGAAAAAATCTATATATCTCTCTTCTGTACTGTACACTATGCCAGTTACCATTATTCATCGTACAAAATCGTCCTTTCAATGATGTAATGAAGTTGAAACATAGCAAAACTCTAGCAACCTTTATACATGTGCTCTATTTTTAAAAGTAATTTTATCTTGAAAATTAAAGGAATATAAGTGGCAAAGAACTGTTACAATCTGGCATCAGTAAACCTGAAAGGAGGTGCTTCTGTTTTTCCTTCATCCCACCCTAACACGCCAGCACGTGTTTAGCTAGTAGACTGCTTGACCGGAAGGGGTACTTCTGCGTTTAAAACATACTTTAGTCAGTTTCTTTTATTATAATCGTGATTTTGCGGGAACAATATTCAGACCCTGAAGACAATAAGCTACAATGTTAATAACTAAAAAAAAAAAAAAAAAAAAATCCTCAAGCACCCTGAAAAGAATACACTTAAATCAGTTTTTTCAAAAGGGCCTTTCACCACACCCCATACCCACCACAGCCAAATGCAAAGAGGACAAGTGTATAGATGAAGAAGAACTTGATGATATCAATGACCATGCGACCCAGGGCGATCTGAAGGGGGCCCATGTGGTGGTTCACGATGAAGATGTGCACCAGCTTCAGGAAACTGGAAAGTGGCACAAAAGGAGAGAAGTTGGTATAAAGATACAATTATCATTATTACCATTAGGTGAATACGCAATATGCCAGCAACAGAATATGAGTCCTTTCAGTTCAACAATTTTTTAAATTCTACATTATTACTATTCTGTGGGGAAACATGGGACTGGCTGTTACGTTTCATTATTGTCATTATTATGAGTATTATTATCACCCGTCCCCATCCCGGAGGGGCTCGGGGACGGGTATTGTTTTCACTCTGTTTGTCAGTTTGTTTGTTTGTCTGTCTGTCTGTTAACAACTTTACGCAAAAACTGCTGGTGCGATTTTGACTAAAATTACAGGGATGATGGGCTATGACCTTCTGATCACATGATTAAATTTTGGGCCAAATTGGGTCAAGGCCCAGGGTATAGGCCCAAAAAATATAGAATAAAAAATACAGGTAAAATATTGTTTTTTCGACATAACTCCTTTCAGATTCGTCATATCGACATGAAACCAAAACCTAACGGTGCATCTTTCAAAGCCGCATCCTATAACATGCCTCATTACATCAGGGTGGTCCCCCCCCCCCCCGTAAGCTGTAGGGGGGTCAATGTCAGGTCGGTCGAGCAAAAAATTTCAAGTGGGCATAAAATCGTCAATTTTCACTCAATTTACTCAAAGTTTGATATTTGAGAGCTCTGACTAGATATCCTGTTGTGTTTATATGTCAGCACTAAATTGACTGCCGAGGACGAGTTTGCTACAGCGTCTTCTTCTTATTATTCTTATTCTTATTATTATTATTATTATTATTATTGTATTATTATTATCATTATTATTATTATTATCATCATCTCACTATTTATTAGTAACAGTTTTCATGATGTCCCAAATACCGTAAATTATTGCCTCAAAATCACATGCAGACTTAAATATTGCTGATCTTTAATTATATCATAGCTCATGTCATGACAACATCAGTCCCAGAAATGTGACTGACTGACAGACATACTATCAGTCTCAATAAATACAGTTAGCTATATAATTATCAATCCTGCGAAGCAGGACGGCATGATTTTCCGCAATCCGCCCTATATCGTTGCGCGATATTAATCCTGCTCGTGTGTGTGTGTGTGTGTGTATTAATAGTAATAATAATAATAATAATAATAATAATAATAATGATTTTCGGTTTCTTTATTCATGGCAGCCAGTGGCTGAAAATACACAAGTCCTTAATCTAGTCTCCTAACCTAAGGGGGTCAACAGGCCGATCTTGACTGCTCCAGAGGAGCGCCGACACACTACCAAGCCTCACTAAGTGAGGCGTTGGCACAAGGGGACAGACCGCCTAATCTTTACCCAGCTGGGTTTCGAACCCTTGCCGGCCTTCCACCACAGCGCGCCTTGAGCTACACTTGACAGGTGAGAGCTCACCTCACCTAAGCAAATAGCGCTGTCTGAGCGGGGCTCGAACTCGAGTCATTTGAACTGGGAGTCGAGTGTTCTATCAACCGCACCACCAGGTGTGTGTGTGTGTGTGTGTGTGTGTGTGTGTGTGTGTGTGTGTGTACTTTAACTCCTCCTAGGCTATATGATGGCTTTGAATGGAAATTCCCAGGTGAGTTTTTCTGGTTACAGGGAAGGTCTTCCACTATATACAGTTTTCTAACCTTGGTTTTTAGGAGAGTCAGCCCCCTCATCCAATTAAAAATTCTCAAAAACAGTGAAAGAAGGGCAGATACGGCATTAGTACCTTAGTACATGTTGTATAATGGACTTTCATCCGTAATGTTATATTTGGGGGGCGTGACTCTCCCAGTGACTTCAAGAGGGTCCTAAAAATAAAAGCGATAAAAATAAGGGCAAGTAAACACATTGGTTTCAATAAAATTGGCATAAGTATCGCAGGACTGGGTATCCAGTTTCCATGTTGTCTCTCACTGTAGAAGAAGAAACTGCACATCAACTTTATTCAATTATTTATTGGGATGCAGTGTTACCTGAACTTAAATAATAACGGTCTGTACCATCGTAGCTTGTCAATTTTGTGTAGTGCTATCACCGTTTTTTAAAGTGAGATTTTGTATTCCTGGTGGATGATGTCAGAAGAATATTCTTGTTAAAAACAAATATATTCTTCGATCGCCTGTCTGCGTCGTGGAGTGATACCATCAGATTAACATCAATCGAAAGGCCCCAGTATTTTCCTGAATGATAGATTATCTACAGATATTTTTACCCAATGGTCAGTTCGGGAATAGTCTTTATATTTAACCAGTTCAGGGTCACTCAGGTTGAGTAATGTCCATTTATCCATTTACGGCAAAATAGATCCATTTAGGGTTTTACACCACTTCAGATCCACTGAGACCACTTCCGAATTCAGGTACGGCAGAGGATGTATTGATCAGATATGGCGCCTTAATGTTTTGCAGAGAAGCTTTTGGAAATGGAGATATGGTTGTTTGTAACATTATTTGTTCGGAGGGAAGAGCATGAAATTAGATCGGCAGGCATTTGTCAGTAGGCTGCTATTTTTCTGTTCCTTTGTTTTAATGCTTTAGTTTTACATCATCTGTAACATATGTTCTTATTTACCCACTTGTAGTAGTCATATCAATATCTATTTTGTATTGTAGTTAATGTCATTAATCCGTCGTGGTTGGCATAACTAGTATTCTATTCCAATTAACGCCAGACGATTTTACCCATAGAAAGCCAATGGGAACATAAGTGTGTAAAGCAAATAGTTTTCTTTTATGTTACTGACTTTTGCCATAGGCTTAACAGTCCGTTTCCTTCGACCCAGCAGTCCTCCTACGTGCTACACACCTTCATATGCCACTCTCAACCTCTAGTATTCTATTCCATCTAATGCCAGATTATTTTATTCAGGTGAGAGTGAGTAATTGGCGCCTGAGTCTTAATACAGTCTTGGTCTAGACATCCTTAGTATTCTGTTCCAGATAATGCCGGATTATTTTATTCGGCTGAGTGTGAATCATAGGACTCTTAGAGTGTTAAGCTTGACCAGACTCTTTATCTGTCCCTCGTAGCTTATGTTGCCTCTTCTTGCCATGCATGTTTTCTGGAGTTACTTTGAGTAGTTGTGACGACCCCATACGTACTGAGGAGCATAGAGCAGTTAAGGGAGTGTCATTTTACTTCACGATCATTTCTTATACAGAACCGATATTATTTAAAAAGTTAACCGTATCTATAAACCCGTTTATCTCGGTGGAGACATTAAAGGAACAGCTCAGAACTTTTCTCGAAAACTTTTGGTTTGGTTGATGGTACTGTGATGGATTACAGAGATTAATGAGTGGCACATCCTGAGGGAATAGTAATCATGAGATAAAAGTCGCATTATCATTTCGACATTTTAGGGCAAGTGATCTCTTTTGAAGAAATGACGCTTCTGAGAAGCAAAAGGTTAACCACAGTAATAATAATAATAATAATAATAATAATAATAATAATAATAATAACAACTAGAATGGCACTCAGTAGAGCGCATACCTCCGCCAAGGCCCAACATGCAGCTGGAAAAAGACTACCCCCCGCCCCATAAAAACATATTTAAATCCGCTAGATCCGAAACTTTAAATGGATCCGCGCCAAACTGTACACATTCGTAGGTATATACCAACATCCTGATTATGCCTGATTTTTTTTTTTCGTCAAGATCCATGCAACATTCACTGAAAAATTTACGAAAATTTCGAAAAACGCCCTATCTCGCAATGTTAAAGAAAAATCCTGGATCCTCACCTTTATCCGCATCAGCACCAAAATTTAATGGAGTCTATTCTGGGCAAAGGCCCATTCTTCTACCAAGTTTCGTGAAAATCCGTCCGGTAGTTTTTGTGTAATCTTGCTCACAACCAACCAACAGACATGTAGAGGTGTATGGTATGTAGGAGGACTGCTGGGCCTTGATAGCAGGCTGTGAAACCTATGCCCAGAGTCGGACACATAACAAAAAAAAAAAAAAAACGGACAGGTGAAAACATAACCTCCTTGGCGGAGGTAATAATAATGATAATATTTATTATTATTATTATTATTATTATTATATTAGAGATAATGCTGATGCTGATTTCATGGGTACAGTATGTCGGTGAGAGCATTGTGGATATTACCAGGCGTGAAAGGATTGAACTTGCTGGTGAGTCTCTTGAGTGTGTAAAAGAGTTTTGTAATTTGGGAAACATGTTATGTGGCTAGAGTGAGGAGTGACTGGAAGAAGTTCAGGGAGCTGTTGCCTCTTCTGACATTGAGAGGGCTCTCCCTCCGTGCTATGGGATCTTTGTATGCAGTATGCGTTAGGAGCGTAATGCTGTATGGTAGTGAGACCTGGGCAGTTAAGGAAGAGGATATTCGAAGGCTCAGACGTACAGAAATGACAATGATTAGGTGGATGTACAGTGCGTCCTTGAATGTAAGGTCTGGGAGGGGTCTACCTTTACTATGGAGGAGCTGAGAGGTAGGATGGGACTGGAGAGTATTGGTGTTGTGATGAGGAGAGGTAGATTGAGATGGTTTGGGCATCTGGAGAGGATGGGGGATGATAATAGGGTGCAGAAAGTAAGAAGTGTTAATGTAGGGGGTAGGGTAGTGAGAGGTAGACCAAAAAAGACCTGGGACGAGGTCACTGAATGCGACCTCAGGGTTAAGGGACTAAATAGGGAAAAGGAATTAAAGAATCCCCCGAGCTAGACCTTACAATGAGATCATATAGCCCCGCTAGGTAACAGGAGGGCGCTACCCCTCCCGGCACGGCAGTCCTGGGCGCGGATCGAACTCGCGACCCCCCGGTCCCGAGCTCGATGCTCTACCTCTGAGCCACCGTGCCCCCACTAAATAGGGAAGCTACCAGAGATCGAGCAGCATGGAGAGCCACCACTAGGTGACCAAGGCCAACGCATGCATGGATGTTGGAGCCTTCCGAAACGACAACGATTATTATTATTATTGTCGTTGTTGTTGTTGATGTTGTTTTTGTTTATTATTATTATTATTTTTACTGTTATTGTTATTATTATTATTATTATTGTTATTATTATTATTATTATTATTATTATTATTATTGTGGTGGTGGTGGTGGTGGTGGTAGTGGTGGTAGTGTCTGACCTGAGGATGTTAGCAGCGCAGAACATTGCCTCGGACAGTAGCAAGGGGTCGAAGGGTGGCCACATTTCCCTTGGGTAGTAGGGATCCTGACCCGCCCACACCGCCCGCTGCGTCAAGTACCACGCTGTGAGCCTGCCGGAACAGAAGATAACGCAGTAGATCTTAATTGCAAGTAAGAGATATTTTCCAAAATGTCACAGCTTCTTCATAAAGCTGGTGCTATTAATTCGAGGAAATTGGTATATCAGTTTTATAGGTTGCAAGGAAACTTTATTAGTATTTCTGTAAATTTACTTTGGAATTAACTGACAAAAAAAGTCAAAATAAAAAGGCACTATATAACGAGGACTTACAGTACAAATAACATACAAGCTGGGTATGACGTAAGGCCTATTGCGAAACACATATGTGGACTGAAAGTGTCACTAACGGCCGTTTGCTTAAAACTTAGAATGCGAATGGGAAGGCCTATATTTAATAGATCTGATCAGCCAGTATCTCTTATTATACACTACGGTCATTAACGATTCTGAGATGCCAGACACGTTCTATATTCGTCAAGTGCTTCAAAAGTTACAGTATCGTTACAGTCGGGGACTTCCTTTCCCCTTTGCGTTGTAATGAATTAAACATGCAATCCATAGATTAAATCGTTATATATCACGTCGCCAGTCTCCAGGTTAGGGCGACTTATAGCACTGGTGCGGTACTTCGAATAAAAATGAGAAAGGACTCTGGATATGACACTGGCTCTGACTGGGAAACACAGTGGGAATGAACTAAGATGAAAGTTACGGAGTACTACCATCACATTCTTTATTATGATAATGACGATTTTTGTTACCTGAGAAGAATCCAGTTCACGTAGCAGAAGTTTGTAGCGAAGTCGATGATATTCCAGAGGTCCTTGATGTACTCCAAGAGTCCATCGTCCCAAAGTGCCATCATCTCGCCCTTGATGAAGCCGAAGATAAACACCACAATAAACAGCTCAACTATGGAAGGGAAGCCTCCTCGCTCCTCCCTCTGTGCTTCCCTAAGCCTCTCCAGCATCCAGTCCGTGCCGAAGAGCTGGATCACCACGGTCTCAACCCTTAGCGATGCCACCACTAGCAGTACTGAAGGAGGTTAAGGTGTCAAGTTTGAAAAGAGCTTATGCGGCTGTCCTAACCTTGTTTAGAGGGAAATTTGGTTTTGAAAATGTGTAAGGTATGCTAACATTATTTATCTATTTATTTAATCATTTTCTTATTTATTTAGACAAATATTTGTTGATATAGGATTTTTTTTTTTTTACATATTTCTACTCTGTTATCCTTTCCGGGGATTCCTGCATCTTTCCTTTAGCACAACGAAAGTGAACAAAAGTTTAATATTCAGTCATGACTGACATCACTATCATCCTCCATTGACATATTAGGTGGGGAATGGATCTTCAGTGAGAGAGAAGAGGCTTCATTTACAGGGATCATGAGGCTTCTTCCATAAATGGGGTGAGTTGGGGTTGCCTTATCCTAAGGTTGCTATAGGACACGCAGGAAGGCAGAAAGAAAAAAAAATAACTCACACAGGAAGAAGCAGTAAGCAGAGGAATGGACGATAAACTTGATAAAGGGCTTCTTCATGGAGGTGCCGAGAGCGGACGCTGGCGCTAAGAGCAAAGCGAAGCAGTAGAGGGGGAAGAGACAGCCAATCTTTGCTACTTGAATTAGCTGTTTCACGACGCTCAGGCGCTTAAACCCCGGCATACCATCGTACCACACTTTACCAAGGAGTTGCTGAACGTTGGCGTGGGCAACGAACTGTGGGAGGAAGGACGAATGCATTAAAATCGATAAAGACAAATTCCAGTGGCATTGCTTCTGCTCTGAGTCTGTGTTGTGTTGATCGTGCAGTGTTTAATTGCGAATTATGGTGTCAGACTGCTGGTTCTGCTGCAGTCTCTGTCTCTGTCTCTCTGTCTGTCTGTCTGTCTCTCTCTCTCACACACACACACAGACACACACACACACGCACATACATAACATGCCACCCACCGACTTTTGGTTCTTTTCGACGGCCTCCCTCAGCCTGGTGAGGTGCATGAACTGGCCGCTCTTGTAAGGCTCTCCCTCGGGGTCATAGTTCAGGATGATCTCCAGCTCCGTGGTCGTTCGTGTCTCATCAATCAGCTCCATCGTGAACTGTTGAACCTTCTTCCTCAGCTCCTGTAAGTAGGACAGAAGGAAGACAGATAGACATACAAGAAAGGAAAGGAGCGTTTTGGTGTTTATGTGGATGTGACTGAAAGTGTTAAGAGAAATACTCTGAGATGTTTGGCCATGTAGGAAGGATAGAGAATGAGAGACTTAATAGAAGCGTGCACGTAGGGAGTACATAGGAAGTACAGATAACAT
>JAGKTI010005808.1:0-43378 GCA_018397915.1 Birgus latro
AATCTACCATTTTTATCTTTCACACCCCAACTAACTTCTTTGACACCCTGTCTAACTCTCCTTACCTCTCTCCAGAACATTTTCTTACACTCCCTCCACTTTACACTCAAATTCCTTCCAAATTCCTCATCCATTCTCTTCTTACTCTCTCTTACTAATCTTTTCACCTTTCTCCAACTTCTTTGATGCCTCTGTTCCTCATCCATTCATTATATGCTTTCTTCTTTTGTGCCACAGCCTCTCTCACCTCTTTAGTCCACCATGCTGTTCCCTGAACCCCTTTTCATCTTCTCTTCACCCCACACACCACCTCACATGCTGCACAGATTTCTTCTCTGAATATCTTGCACACACCTTCCACATCCCCCTTCTGCTCCAATTTATATTTACCCAATCGCTTCTCCACTTCCCTTTTATATTCTGCCTTTATTCCATCCTCTCGTAACTTTTCGACCCTCCTTGTAAGAACTACTTCCTCCTGTCCTTCCCCTCTTCTCTTCTTCTATTTTGTTTGGACTTTGATTCTGACTGCCACCAAGGTGTGTTCAGAAAGTTCACTCCCCCAGCCTCTATATACTCTTGCATCCATTACACACCTTCTCATCCTTTCATCCACACACACATATTCAATCATTGCCTTCCATTCATTCAGTCCACCATCCACCCATCTCATCACTCACCATGTATACCTATGGGTCATTTTGTGCCTGAAGAGGGTATTAGCTATCACCAGCCCCCTCCCAGCATAAATGTCCACTAAAGCACTGCCATTCTCATCCATCTCTGTAGGCACACCCCACTCACCAACCACTCCGTCCACCTTCACATTCCCTACTTTTCCATTCATATCTCCAATCAAAAGCACTCTCTTATTCCTTTCAAACTTTTCCAAGCATGCTTCCACATTTGTCCAGAATTCTTCTCTCACTCTACTTACACAATCTTGCATTGGTGCATACACGCACACAATCGCTCACATTTGTAGCCCAACTTTCACTCTTACCCACACAATCCTTGAGCCAACTGATCCGTACTTTCTTATATTCTCCTTTCATCTGTTACTCACATCAAGAGACACTCCTTCTGATGAACTTAAATAGCAGGGGTTCTGAGTTGCAGCCACACACTTAGAGTGCCCCTGCTGCCCTGGCTGCACCATGCGTGTTTAACAGTTGCCAGTGTTGCATTACCGCGGGTTTTGACGAAGAAATTTACGGCCTGTCAAATGTTATACAGTATTTCTTCCAGAACGCAGCAACAGTCTAGACTGAAGGAAAATGGCAGTACTGGGCCACTCCTTGCCTCTGCCTCGTTATTTGTGGGCTAAACTCGCGGATTCAAAGTTTTATGGTCATGATTTTTGGTCACTCGTGTACTACGCAATTCGCGCACTGTGATCAAGCATACTGTGCGAGCCCACTGTACTGTACAGTTTCCTGATTTGCTTCCTTAAAAATCATATTCTTCCCTTCAACACAATTTAGGTTATCATGTAAACGTCTCTGTGATGCAGACATCGCTTTGTAAACCTCTTTTCTAGCCTTACGCTTGGCAGCAAGATATTCATCTTTGTTACTACCCATCTTCGATTCACGGAAGAGCTTTCTTTTCTCCTTAACTGCAACTTCAACTCCTTCATCCCACCACCAAGTCACTTTATGTCTTGATGGGCCTCTTGCTCATCCACATACTGTACTGAATCAGTAATTCTCAAGAGGTTGGTCTTGAGAGCTCTGCACTGCTCCTTAACACTTCCATCCATGCCTCCCTGTTCAGCCACCACTCCTTATCTCGCTATTGAAAGCATCCCTTACTGCTTGGTTTTTCAACTTCCATATTTTCCTCCTAGGTGCATAGGTCCTCTTTTTCATCAACCCCTCCTTAACCCAATCTCATCCTCAACCTACCAGTCACCCTCACCCTCAGACTACCACCCAGCCTCATCCTCACCTCACCATCCAACCGTACCCTCAATCTACCTACCATCCAACATAACCCTAAACCTTTACTGTTCAGCCTTACCCTTAACTCACCACTCAGCATCACCCTAAACCTCCAAACCTACTTCACCCTCAACCTAACACCCAACCTTGCCTTCAAACTACCATCCAACCTCACACTTAACCCAGTACCAATCTTATCTTCAATGCACCATTCAACCTCATCCTCAGACTACCATCAAACCTCACCCTCAACCTATCACTCAGCCTCACCTTCAACCCACCCCTCAACCTCACCCCCAACCTACCACTCAACCTCACCCTCAACCTACCACTCAACATCATCCTAAGCCTACCACTTAACTTCACCCTCAACCCACGACTCAATCTCACCCTCAACCTACCATACAACCTTGCCCTCAATCCACCATCCAACCTCGCCCTCAATTCACCACTAAGTCTTAACCTCAGCTCACCACTCAACCTCACCCTCACCCCACCAAGTAATCTCACCCCCAACCCACCACCCAACCTCACCCACAACCTCCAGCCCATCCTCACCAGCAACTCAAAACTCAACTTCTTCCTCAGTCTCCAGCTCAACCTCACTCTCACCCCACAACTCAGCCTCACTCTCATCCCACCAACCAGGGTCACCCTCAACTTATCACACAACCCTCGATCATCTGCTGATATTGGCCACAATGTTAATCAGCACTGTCTTTCATTTGCTAATTGCCCTAGAATCCTCTGTTACAGAAAACACATTCACATTAGCTGGGAGAAAATACAAAGTACAGTAGGCAATTTAACATTGGATGGTTAAAGGCTTGCAGCCTGTGCAACTGAAAGGGGCATCCCCCATGAGACATCAAAGGATCCCTCTTTAGTCAATATCTTCCTTAATTATACGATCACAATACCAAGTCATTGGATTCTCTGCTGTGCACTCACAAGACTGAGATGCAAAACTACAAATATTAATCAGAATAAGAAATATCAATAAATGCACATACAGAAAAAAGAGGAGCTGTAATAAATTTATACTGGTACTAATTACTCTACTGTAAAAGACCTTAGGGTGCAGCGAGCTTTGTTTGAATCCCCTCAGGTTCAGCACCATCCAATGTACATTTAAAAATTCTGAACAACTGTGCAAGTAATGGATACTTCTTTTTACTCTGTATATCCAATAATTACTGTAACCTTTTCAGTAAAATTACATCTTTTTGTCATTTGTTATTGTTCCTACCAGATGAGTTTATTTAGCTTAGGAGAGCCCCCTTTTAGTGGAGGCTGTATCTAACCCCTTCAGTTTCAAAACTGTACTGGTATTTTAAATTTAATTAGGCTGTCAAAATGAAATAATAATATGTCCTCAGACTGAATCAGTTAGAGTAAAAGACCAAACTATACTATGTATGGCACAGTACATATCTAATCATAGATAAGGTTAATTACACATTGCTTTTGTATCAGAATTTTACATATAAGTACATATTGATTATTTATATAACACAGCACAGATCAGTAGTTTATATGATAGTGGGTTAACATGTACAGCCAGTGATGATTGCCCAACAACTGCAAAATTACTGTGGCCCTGTTCATTACCTGACCCTCACTGGCCAAAGCCAGGTGATGAATCTCAGTATATATGGTACTGTATTTTTGTCAGCTGAGGAAAGTTACTGATACCTCCTCCCTAGCAATTTACTTTGTCTATGTCACGTTAGTGTTCCACTGTATGCCATTTGTGCTATTTTTGACATCAATATAGACTGCATAAGTAACAAACAAGACAATATTAATATGTCAAATATAAAAATAAAATTGGTAAGAAAGAGGTGCTAGAAGGTCTTCCAAGCTGACAAAAATACAATCCATGGTGATGTGCACTTCCACTGAGTACTGTACTTTACAGTATCACAATAGAAGCTGCGACCCACTAAAATTAATATGTAACATTTTTCTGCACAAGAATCAGTCAAAATTACTCATGACACCATTTATAGAGACGTGTAAAAATCAACTGTAGTCATATAAACTTTCCTCCCTTAGCCCATTTCATTTTAATTACAGACACTGTATTAGGAAATTTAATGCTTTTTGTCTAAGGTTAACATTTTTCTAGTCTTTAGGACCCTCCCAACTGCTTTCTGAACACTGTGTTACTAGCATTGTATGTAACGTTACTTGCAGAACAGTATAGCAATTACTATGTATTTTTTTTTTTAAGTTTCTCCAAGTAGCTGAGGTGTCTCTAGGTATAAGATTCTGTATCAATCCATAGCTCTACTATTGTATATGGACTGCCGTCACAGTGCAGTATTTCCTTTATACAGCTTACACGGCATGAATTCTGTAGAACTGATGAACAGCATCCATCTCATTTATTTCATTTTAGCTTACAGGATTCTGGCAAATATTTACGAGAGAGTTGATGATGTCTATCTCTTCTTTATTGTATACAGTACACAATCTGTGAACTATGAGTTCTAGATTATATCTACAGTGTGTTTGATGTAAATGGTTATCACATATAATGGAGTCCTCAAAGCAGACACTTTTGAAGAGACTGGGGTTCATAATACTCTGTTTTTCAAACTGTTCATTGTATGGAATGGGACTGGTTGATTGGGACTTGAGGAAGGCACTGAGGGACAGTGTTCTAAATTGCCTCATACAAATGTATGAGACAACTGGACACTGAATGAGGGAGAACTGTCAGATAATCAAGCAGTTGAAATGAGCTTCCTAAAACCAGCAATTTGGGAATAAATTACAGCATACATGGAGTGACCAACAGTAGAATATATAAAAAAATTGGGACTGTATATTCATACATTAAGAAACCAGAGATTTTTGCAACAGCTAAACAAATAAAAATCAATAACACTACAAAATACAGATCATGATCTGTGAGGATTCTGTAATGTAAAACTTACTTGCTAAGCACCTTTTTACTGATTGTAATTGCCATCTCTAGTTGCTTTATCACACAAGTAGAGGTATCTGAGGAATGATCAAAAGCACCAACATATTAAGTTTACAGTTCTATGACCTGATCTGAAGCACATCCAAATTGTATGAATAATTCTTCATATGGCAAGCAAAATAATACAGTAGTTAAATGAATGACTTAACGCTAAATTTATCTTAAATGCTTTGGTATAGGTTGTTACTGCTTTTCATATCACTTGCTGTCTTGTAGAGTCCAGCCACTCCTCCCCAACTCACGCCTCAATTCTGCCCTCAAGTGGTGCAGAATGAAGATCCTGGTGAGGGGAGTCTGGGGCAAGGGAGGTGTCTTGAGGGAGTAGGTGGTCGCTTGGTAGTGTCTCAGGGGCAGAGGCAGAGCGCTCAGGTGATCCAGAATCCTTCTTATTTGATTCCAGTTTGGGGCTGGATGGCTTGAAAAACAAATACAAATCAATTAAGCTCTGTTCAGTCCAAAGAAAAAGATTTGATAGTACTGGAATGATGCTCATACATTTCAGTACACATGCATGGTTAAGTGCGGTATCGGAGACAGACTAAAGGACAGTACGGGACTGTACTCTACGGAGATGGTACGTAACAGGAGGAGAACATGCAAGGCCCAGGACGGTACCTTAATAGTAAAGGTGAGATGGTACTTCTTGTTCTTATCCAGCAGGTCAGTGGGCAAGACGATCTGCTGCCTCGTTTGCCCATGCTGTCCGGAGGGTGAGAATCATTCCCATTACACTGAAGGTTCACACCCTAATTTATCAACCACACATGATTCCCAAGCTCTGGTCACTCATGCACCTCAACATCATCAGCTCTAACTTTGATACCATTCTCATGAGCACTCAACCAAAATGATCAGTTGATGAACACTGACAACAAGATCAAATGAACTGCGGTACTGCAATGGACCATACTATACAGTCAGTGATAAAGAGTTTGCCTACTTTCCACTGAGCCTACTTCATATTTAAGATATCACTATCACTTTCTTCTTTGAGGCATCATATCAAAAGGAATCATCACTGGGCAGAGAAAGACAGTAACATTCTTTCAGTTCAGAAATATCAGCTGCAGATGGTAATGGAAAGAGAGAAGTAGAAGAGGTGAAATATCAGGTGAACTTTTATCCTTGACTGTACAGTGCAATTAGTCCTCATTTGGAATGTGTTTTCAAACAACATATTAACATGTACGTGTACTACACATGCTGGTTGCAAACTTATAATTACAAACACTTGCCCCTCATCTCGCTATCTCTTCAACTAAATGACTTTCACACAGTGACGTCTAATATGTTTCAATCTTCCCATTCCTGGACAATTTCATACAGCTTAAGTGAGCCCATCTCACAGGGACGGGATTATAAGCAATCTCTATTATTTCCTTCAGAATTATGTCTTTTATATTGTTTTTTGCATTTGCTAGATGATTTTTATCTAGCTTAAGAGTGTAAACAATTCCGTCATACCACAGTCACAACATCCACAACTGATCCAAAATAAAGTAATTCCCATATTAATACCGTATATGTTTCAGTAACAACTCCTTAGACCTCAATTTCATGTTACTTTTCAGAATTAGAGTACAGTACTGCACTACATGCACTGGAGTACAGCAGCCAATAATCACTGAGCCTATACACCCTTAAAACAAATATGAGACTGGCCATTACCTTTTACTGTTAAGAATAATTTTGTATTAACGATGTGTGTAAACTGGATAAATAGGTATTCTTCCTCCCTGAATGTACCCTGAATGAAAAAGTAGATGATTGTGGCAGCCAGCTTGCATATGGACAGGCAGCTCAACTATACACTTTTAAGATGTGTGTTATGAGTCGTGAAGGACACCTGATATGTAGGGCTTTGGAAGACCACTTGCTGTTAGTGAAGAAGTGACTTTCCCCCACCTAATGCTATGCACACAGGTATTGGTGTGAGAGGCTTTTGGAGTACAGGGGAAGAAATGCAAATGGAAATTTGTTCCGGTGGAATGGCCATGCTTGTATACATAATCAAGGGAACCTTGACAGAGAATGAAGTTGAATGACTGGTAGATACACATGCCTACCAACCAAGTTATTTAACATATTATTCTTTGCTTCTACTGGTAAGGTTCACTTTCTTCTATAAACAAGCCTTTCTGTAATGGCTAAAGTTTCTTTCATTATCTTCTCCATAATGAGACAACAAACTTTACTGAAATTTTGAGTGGTATACTCTTCAGGGCATATGCATGACACAGTATCAAAATTCATGACAGTACACTTTCCCAAATTCTCTAACCCACAGAAATAATGGACTCTGCTAAACTGTACTAGAATTTTAGCTGACCAGTAGCATAGCCAGGTCTCCACAAATCAGGGGCCAAGACAGAGCCAAGTCCAATTCTGGTGGAGGCTCAGTGCTCCACAGTATGCACACATCAAATAATCCAAAATTTCAAATGGAGAGGCCAATGGGGGGTCCAAGGGTCCAACTAGAAGGCTCAGGGTCCCCCCCAAGCCCTCCCATAATTATGCCACTGTTGCTGACATTAGCATTTTGCTAATCTCATTATATTCTGCCTACCCATTCAACTCACCTCTCACTCATGAACAAATACATGATCTTACCATGAATATTCTGTATTGATAAAATAGTATCAGCTGTTCTCCCATGCTATGAATGGTGAGCAAAAAAAGAACATGTGCACTAGAGAATCACCAGTCTTTTGAGAATCTGATATTATGTAATTATTTTTGATTAACTGCATTGTTGATGATGTCTGTTGATTGTCCAATACAGCTGTGCAAATTTAGGACTGTGGGGCCAAAAAGATAAGTACAGTATAAGCTTACTTGTATCTGGTACAGTTAGACAGATACTGACAGAAAAACAATGGTGAATGGAACTAATATATGTACAGACAGTAGGCAGATGCATATGCATGTATAAACACACATTGCACTTAGTTCTGTGCCAATCAAGTGAGAACAACAGTGTCTTACTGACTCCATTAACTTCTTAAGTCAGGTGATGTAGTATGCTGATTTACTCTTGCTACCTCCAAATAATTTTATTAATCTGAGGGAAGCCAATATCTAACATCTCAGGTTCAAAAAAGTCTCTATCAAATGAATAAAATTCTCGGGAGGCAGCAAGAATAAAATAAAGAATACATCATCTGACTGAAGGGGTTAATATTCTCAGTTCAATGATGCATTATATACTGCATTTTATTCCTGATATCTCCTGATGATTTTATCCACCTTAGAACAAACATTTTGGACTCAGTAGAATAAATGTAGCTATAACATCTTCACTAACAGAGATCAAACCCAAGTTGAATAAAGTTGTCTGGAGGAAGCAAGAACAAAAAAAAATGCATCATCTGACTGAAGCAGTTAAACATATGGGTGTACATGCAAAGGAGGACATATACACACATACAAAGACACATACACACACACATACACACAGTAGGGTATCCTCCTGTATATTGTCTGGAGAGTGAGGGAACTTGACAAGTGTCCCTTAACTTGTAATTTGCCCATGTGAGTGCTTCTACTTGTAGGGTAGTACAGAAAGAGTGATTAATACAGTAGGTGAAAAAATCCTCAATACTATGAAGTCAAGCACAGAGGCCACAGCAGGTAACACAGTAATGAATTTTTTGATATTAGCACAAGTATGACTAGAGTATGAATACAAGAATGTATGATTGGTATTAACTAACAGAATCTAAAGAAATGTTATTACTCTTCAAGTTCTTTAGTAATAAACTTGATAATGTAATATAAACTACACATTCAAAGACTTCAAGAAAGTATATATTCACTTAATATATAATACATGCAGTGCCATCTATACATTTTAATATTCCTAACTACAATAGAGCCCCTTGTTTTTGCTATGCAACTATTACATGTCCTCTTATATCCTGTAATATCTTATTATTGTTTCATATTATTTCTTTTATAAAGGCTCCAACCTTCTTTCGTGCATTGGCCTTGCTCACCTAATGGCAGCTGTCTATGCAGTCAGTCTCTAGCAGCCACTCTGTTCAGTCCCTTATTACTGAGGTCACATTTTTTTTCAGGCTGCTCCTCATAGCTCTATATTCAACATTCGTACCTCTCACCTTCCACACCCAGTTGTCCTCCTCCAACCTCTCTATATGCCCAAACCATCTTAGTCTATCTATTCTCATCACACCACTATTACATTCAAGTCCCATCCTTCCTCTTAACTCTTCATTCACTATCCTAACTCCCAGGCCTATCTTATTTTGGAACACTCTTCCTAGTATTACAGTACTGTACTTTGACTGACAGGTGCTTTCCCCATCTTGCATCATATCCAGTTTATTCTATCCCATTTTACCTTACATCCTTGATTCCTTAGCCCATTTCCCAATTATATTGATGCATCCTGGCCACTAACATCCTTCTCTAAAAATCTGGGATATGCAGTGCCTATTCATACTTCAACACCTGTAACCCTCTGCCCTGTCACGCTTAACTAAGTTACTGTATGTCTATTCGTTAAGTAGCTACTTCAACACCTGTAACCCCCTGCCCTGTCACTGTGTGTCTATTCATTAAGTAGCTTCCTTTTTTTTTTTCCCTGTCTCCTCATTCAATATATACAGTTATACATGCTGTATCAATTCCATTGCAACTTCATGCTATATCTTCCCTCATCAAAACTTATTTTTCTTCTGTACACCTTTGTCCAATATCATTTTCCAGTGTAGCATTCTTCATGTCCCACTTCCATCAGTCCTTCATATCAAACTAGGGCTTATTTCCTGCTCTGCCTACCTCATCCCTGTCCTTCATCCATACTTGTTATATGTTGGAGTTGGGGCTAGAGCTAACTGTGTAGCTGAGGTAAGGAGTGGTTGGAGGAAGTTCAGAGAGCTGTTGTCTCTTCTGACATTGAGAGGGCTCTCCATTTGCACTAAAGGGTCCTTGTATGCAACATGTGTTAGGAGTTTAATGCTGTCTGGTGGTGAGACCTAGGCAGTAAAGGAGGAGGATATTCATAGGTTGAAACTTACAGAAATGATAATGATTAGATGGATGTGTAGTGCAATCCTTGAATGAGAGACCTGGGTAGTGGGTTAGGATTGTGACTATAGAATTGTGAGGAAGAATGGAATTTGAATGTATTAATCATGTGATGAGAAGGGATAGACTGAGGTGGCTTGGGCATGCTAAGAGGACGGAAGATAATAAGTGAGTGTGGAAGGTGAGAGATGTGAACACTGAAGATAAGGTTGTGAGAGGCAGACCAAAGAAAACTTGGGATGAAGTCATAGTGTGTGACCTCAGAGATAATGGACTGGATATGGAGGCTGCCTGAAACTGAGCAGTGTGGATAGCTGCCATTAGATGAAGATAAGGTTGCGAGAGGCGGACCAAAGAAAACTTGAGATGAAGTCATAGAGTGTGACCTCAGGGATAAGGGACTGGATATGGAGGCTGCCTGAAACTGAGCAGTGTGGACAGCTGCCATTAGGTGACCAAGGTCAACACATGCAAGCAGGTTCGAACCTTTATAAATGAAATGGAATGAAATGAGTCTAACATCTCTTAACTTCTAGATGTCCTGACCATTCCTGTCTGTTCTGTTTCACATCTTCTTTAAATTCTTAAATTCTTACTGCCTTCAGCATATTTCAGTCCTGCCCTAGTTTGCCTCTTCCTCTCCGTCTTAACCACTTGACTACAATGACACAGTTTTTTATTCATTTTTTTTTACCCTCACACAGTTATATGCAGTTTAGGTCAGACTTTTAAAACTGTATGAGTTAGATAGTCTTCATTAAGTTTTTCACCAAAGGCAAAAAAAAAAAATCTGGCTGCTATAACATTTCTTTCGTGGGAAAAGAGATCAGGATGATGATGATGGTAATTATGGCTGATTGGATAAGTACAGTATAAATATCGTCCTCTGGTTAATGAGGTTAATCTATGGCATTCTACCCTAACCCCTTGTTCTATCTCACGGTCTTCTTCCCATCTTCTCAATTCCTTTTTGCCTTCCACTTTTTGATGTTACTTAATTTAAACTAGATCTACTTATTTTCTTCCTAGCCCATCAGTGCTGCTGGCCCAGTCTTACTTCACCTTCACACTATTCTGCCTCTGTTCTTAAAGGGGCAGTTGCTTAGCTCCAGTCAGTGGGTTTGCTCGACCAGGCAGACTGGGTTAGGCTACTACAGTAACAAAAACTCCCCCACCCTAACTCTAAAGATCTCTTCTATTCTGTCTTTCCAAACATTTACCTGAAGTTCTACAGTGAGTGGTTTCTTGGGATCATAGTTGCGTAATCCGATTGGCTGACCATATTTGTTCCGTATTGGAGGCCCAGGAGATCCACTTAAGGAAGAGCCATTGGTCCCAGCACCAGGTATTTTTGGTAATGATACCTGCTTATTGTTGTTGCTGTTGTTGTTGGGGTTGCTAAGTTTCTTTTTACGATATCCAACTGCAATATTAAGTAGCATTTAGTAACAGTCTTGGATTCAGTGATAACATGATAATGTACTTTAGCAGAATGTACCAACATATACTACGTTAACACTAAGTGATAAACAATATAAGTAAAGCATATCTCAATCCAGAGTCTTAATAATTAATTTACAATTTGTACATACAACAGGCTAAGCTACATTAATAGGAATAATGAAGATTATTTTAAACTATGGTACTGTACAGTTAACTGCCTCAACCTCCCTAGAAAGGAAAGTTTTCAAAACATTAAACACACACACACACACACACGCACACAAGAGGATCTTTTTGTGCTGGATGATGGAAGAACAAGAGGTCATGGCTTCAAGTTGAGGAAAAGTAGATGTCTTAATGATCTCAAAAGGTTCAGTTTCCCGAACAGAAGCATAAGTATTTGAACTGACCTAGACGAAGAGGTGGTGCAGGCAAAAAACATTCATGTATTTAAAACTAGATTAGATAAATGTAGATATGGAGACAGGATAACACGAGCTTAGCTCGATTCCTGTGTACTACAAATAGGTAAATAGGTAAATACATACATGCACACACACTCACACACACACACACAAACACAGGCATAGACCTCCTCTCTCTCTCTCTCTCTCTTTCTCTCTCTGTTTGACACTGACTATAGGCAGCACAGGGTATTCCAGTATATGCATGTGCAGCATGATGACAGCGGTGTGTGGTGTGGTTGCATTCACGAGCATCAAGGGTACTTATGAATGGATCTGGAATCTCTCGAAGCTCAGCCCGACGAATGGCCTTACTCAGTCTCTCCACATCATCAGATGGCCGGAATGCTGGGATTTTGGATCCCTGAGTACTCTGCAGCACCCTCAACTGGTCTGCAAAGGAGAGGAATGTGAGATAAAAGCTTGCAGGCAACCATGGATAATTCAAGTACCTCTTGATTTATGCGAGTATTTGTTGCAGAAGATGTTGTATAATTTGAATTTTGTGTAATTAAAGAATAATTTTCCCATAAGAATACATGTTAAGTGAAGGAGTTAGGTTCTGTGAACACTCTAGTGCACTATATGGCAAATAAAATGCAATTAGACTATAATTCCATACCTATAATTACATATGAATTATGTACACGCACTGGACAGATAGAAAGGAAAGGCACAGGCAGCTCACATCACTTTGACTTGGGTCTGGCTGCTGGCTCTGACTCCCTCTTCTTAAAGAAGTTTAGCATGGTGGTCTGTTTTTCCCTCAACATCTTGTTGTAGCACTGAAAACTGCCAGCACCTTATGGGAAACTGTAGAACTTCTCTGCATATTACGGTCATTCTCCTCCAGCAGAGCAAGTTAGGTAATGAAAATAGTATAAAACACTGGTGAGGCTGCACAGAGTTGTTGTCAAGAAGCTGGTATAACAGTGAATGCGTGTTGCACAGTGAGGTCATTCTCCTCCAGCAGAGCAAGTTAGGTAACAAAAAATGGTGTGAAACATTGGTGAGGCTCACAGCGATGCTGACAAGAAGCTGGTACAACAGTGAATATGTTTGGCAGCATTTTTAATCCTCCAGCATGGGAAGATAGTGTGAGACTGCTGGTGGCCACAAAATAAAATGCCCCATGACGTGAATGTAGTTTTTTCTTAAACTGTGTTACTGTATTTTAAGAAAAACATATATTGCAACAAATAGACAGATTTTTTACATTGTGTTATTAAAAAACGTGTAATTTAAACTCATGTAAATCGAAGGGTACCTGTATTAAAAACAGTACAGATTGAAAAACCTACGATGACCTTTTTAGGATTCAAACCAACACACAAATGATAAAGTCTTCACTCCAATTGATGCTCCAGACTATTAAATAGACGGGTGTAAAGATTACTTGTGCATAAATACCGTATGTAAGTATACAGTATTATGATGATAGAAATATTTGGAAAATTTAGTTTCTATCTATCTATGACTAGATACCTTCATCTCTCAGGGGGTGACCACAAAAAAACTGCCCCTCTCTCACTGTGTTCTCCACCAACAGGTTGCTTTCTCTTCAGTTCACACCACTCTCATTCATATTCCTCTCAACCCCATCCCTCCATTTCATCCTCAGCCTACCCCTTCTCCTCTCCCTCTTCGCCTCACTCACATTTTTCACAGTCAATCTCTGATTCTGCATTCTTTAAACAAGGCCATATCATAATCGTTAATAACAAAAGGTAATGAACTATCCCTATTACCCAATCTGGAATGCAAGAGAGGGTGAGAGGAGAGGGGATGAGGCTACTGTTGTCCAGATCATTTAATGCTTTTGCTGCACTTGGTGTGCTTAGGTATTTAATTCAAGCTAATTCCAGAAAGTTTTGTTTTAATTGCAAAAACCCTAGGAGGTAAGAGTAAAAGAAATTATCTCAGAAAACCCTTTCTCTGTTATTGGTACACCTACAAATTTTAAATAGGCTGACACCAGATGATTATTTAATCTAATGTAATAACTGAAATGAAACTGAATAAATTAATCACTGTTCTGGCCGAGATTCGAACTCAGGCCCTCGCGCTTGAATCGCGTGCACGTTACCTCTGAGCCAAAGAGAGGATCCCCACTTTGCCTCTGGGCAATGTGGGCTTTTGTACACCCCATTACATCACTCTTTTCTCCCCCTGGTGATTAATTTGGTCAGTTTCGCTCTCCCACATGGTAGCGTAGCATTGGAGGCCACCACCGGGATGTAAGGCTGTCAACACGACATATGACCCTCATGGCCCTTACCTCACATCCCACACCGCTGCCGACCAATGTAATAACTGAAATGAAACTGAATAAATTAATCACTGTTCTGGCCAAGATTCGAACTCAGGCCCCCGCGCTTGAATCGCACGCACGTTAACCACTGAGCCAAAGAGAGGATCCCCCCTTTGCCTCTGGGCAACGCGGGCTTTTATACACCCCATTACACTAATGAAACCCTAGCAGTCAAAGGGTTTAGGATAAGGGACTGACCTACTTCCCTGGCAGCATTTTTTGCATGAAAAAAAAAAAATCTCCATTCAGCTCTTAAGGATTCAAGCCATTCCATGTATGGCACAGCTCTCACCCACAGCTTGAGTACCGTACTATGCCTCTAAACAAACAAGCATGATATGGTCATATTATGGTTGTCACAGGGGGGTTTGCATTTCCTCTTTGACAATTCATTTTCCACTATGCATTTTACAGTACTTTCTTTTGTATGCTGTGTATTGTATATCTGTTTGAAATTAACTCAGTCTGCATTTGAAACATAGCCTACAAGATGATTATTATGGTGTAGTGAGGAAAATAAACAACTAATGAAGAGGTGGAATGAGCAGTATGAAGTCTCCAGGCCAACTAGTAATCTGGGCCTAATTGCAAAAACTATAACCAAAGAGCAAGCAGATTGGCGAACTCACCATAAAGATACTTTTCATAGTTGTTAAAAGTGTATGGTCCTGCATAACCTCGTATCCCCAACAAGACACCCTCTTTCTGATAAGCATCAATCATGCGTTTGATAAGGACGCTCTCATTGGCACGGGTGTTGCGAATCTGTTGCCTCTTCAGGTCCAACAACTGCTGGAACAACCGCCGCTCCAGTGCATACCTATAGATAAAGTCCTTATTATATATACTGCCTGAATGGTGAGTGAATAAGTGCTATCAACCACTGTGACTCAGACTGCTAAACCTAACTATCACCTCTACTGCAAGTGTGGATCTAAAAGGATAAACATTACAATAGTACAATGGCCAAACTACTTCTTGGCCAGTGGTAGCAAGGTGGGTTTGAAGCCTACACAACAGAAGTGCTTTACCAACCAGAATTTTTTTTTTCTTTTTTAAGATAAAGAAATAGTGGTGCTGTACTCTTACTGTAGCCAAGTTTCATACAGACATCCATAAGTAAGTGCTGTAAACTCAATGCAGTACTCTACTCACTTCCTCATGGTATTCTGCATGGCCTGAGTGATGGAAACTTCCGTGGAAGGAGAGGCTGTCTTCCGGTTACTTTTACTCTTCATTTTGCTGTCGAGGCTCTCCACCTGTACATAAATTGTGTGCTTTTCTTAACACCTGTGTACACGGCAGACACTGTATATACAGCATTATGCATCTAGTTTATCATGTACTGAAATAGTGTACTGTACAGTGTACAGTTTAGCCATGTTAATAATTTGTCACTGCAACTACTGTACTGTACTTGTGTTTATTAGAATCTGCAATGTATGATTATTAAATAATTCTCGAGCCTTTTTACCATTATCTGTACCCTGTAAAGAAATTTTTATATTATTTATGATGGAAGTTCCTTCCATTTTGCTAATTTTTAATGACCCATATGCTATTCAGTTATGTCTCCACTATCAGGTTTATAGTAAGGTCCTTAAAACTTAATGCTGCATTGAGAAATTTTACAACTCATACAGTGTATGTCATCATTCACAACATAAATCAATAGGTGGCATAAAATCCAAACACTAAACACAATGCAGTAATCCGTTTTAGCCATTTTATGATACCTATAGTTTTTCCTGTGTTTTCTTTCTACATCCATCTTCACAAGGTTTTCATCTTTACCTAAAATTACCTTTTTTGTAATCACTTATATAAACCTGCCATCTCTATGTCATGACTTCACATTGCTGAGAATTGTGCAAATGAAGAGGGGTCCAAGCTGAATCAAAGCCACTGTATCCTCACAATACACAGTTTCTGGCACTGGGTATATTTTTCCCACAATATATATCCCTTTATTACTCCTTCCTCTTACATTCTACTCTTATCATCTTCACCCTCATGCACCTTATATTTGCAGCACAAACAATCCTTCAATATAACCTCAACACAAATTTTCTGGAAGCATGCAGCTAAAGTGGACAGTTTTCCTTCCAATCCACCAGGTTCATTTCCAAATGAGCATGGACCCATAACAACAGTAACAACAATAACAACAACACTAACAACTACAAACACAGATTCTATATGTTGGTATAATTTTTCTACTTTCCATCTTCTTCCAATAGCTCTCTTATCTTCTGCATTAGCCCCATTATTTTCACCCTGCATTGCTACCAGTCCTATGACTTACCTTCCTTGGACCACCACTCATGGCCCCTGGTTTGACCTGGCCCTTTCTGACTCCAGGTTTCCTGTGTGTGGTCACCCCTAGCTTCCTTAAGGCATCAGCATCTCCGTCTTCATCCTCTTCTTCATCCATTTCTTCATCCTCATCATCTTCTCCTTCATCTCTCTCCTCTTCTTCCTCTTTGTTCCTCCTACCCTTTCTACTGCCTCTTGTCCCTCCTTTTCTTCGATGAGTATGCCTGCCTCCCTGTTTGTAGATGGGATAAAGAGGTATACAACAGGAGCTCCATGACTTAACAAAAACCCTGTCCATTGGCTTGATATACAAAGAGTGTGTGATGACAGTAATATCTAGCAAAGTCCAAACTCAGTATCACTATGCTGGTTAAATCAAGTATTATCCATAATTCATGGAGAATTCAAAAACTCCAAAAAAGTAATTTTCAGTTCATTAACAACTGTCCT
The DNA here is from genome assembly GCA_018397915.1 of Birgus latro. NCBI lineage: Eukaryota > Metazoa > Arthropoda > Malacostraca > Decapoda > Coenobitidae > Birgus > Birgus latro. The sequence continues at coordinate 16,972 of JAGKTI010005808.1, forward strand.
CGACGCAGTATATAGCACATAACCCTTGTGTACCAAAAAATGTTGTTCAAGGATAATTTGATACTGGTGAAGGAAATCATCTTGATGGCTGATAATCCTGATGGATGTTGCAGATGCTACACTCTGCACAATATTCTTAAAATATAATTAAAACTGCTCTGAAGCTGAAGCCTCCTAATAAATTCACTAAATGTGAAACTAATCTGGTGTCAACCATACTCTGCTAAACCTCTTTAAAAATTCTCAAAAAACACCCCTTCTGTACAACCTCCCTACTAAGAGTTCACATAAAACAAAGTCCCTTGGTTTCTCTGCAGAGGAAAAAGTGTTTAATTTTCCTTTTTACCAAAACAATTATAAAGTTTTTTTTTTCTTTTATGAGAAGGTTGTGGAGAAACCCTAAATGATATTGTTCATTTCATTTGTTCATTATTTTCATTTATAAAGACTCCAACATGCTTGCACGCATCAGCCTTGGTCACCTAATGGTGGCTTTCTATGCTACACGATCTCAGGCAGATGAAAACCCCTTAACCAAACACGTATGTGAGCCATGAGGGATAAGATGAATATCTCAATCACTGGCTTACCAAGAAGACTGATGAAATGCTCTAAGTAACTTCAGATCAATAATAACAGACACTGTATCATATTCATGGTTATGGGGTAGATGGTAGCCATGTCGCTGAAGAGATGGTTTGGTATCCCAGTGGATACAGGTTGGAATCCTGGTTCGGGCAGGGAATGATTCAGGATTTGAATTTTGTTAATGAAGACTTAAGTGATCTACCATAAGACCTCTTGACCATAATGTAAAAACACTCCCGCTAACACCAATACACCAATCCTGTATAAGAGAGCTCAAACATGTATTCAATATGGACAGCGGTTGTTAACACTAAGATGGTGACATGTGGAGGTGTATAATACCTAAGAGGGCTGCTGGGTCTCAGAGAATGAGCTGTTCTGCCTATGCCCAGAGTCAGATGCAACTAAAAAAATAAATCCAGTCTCATGACAGTCTCCTGCTTGAGTTTAATGTCACAGGGGGTAAAAAAGCTGATGCAACACGAGTTAAGGTAAGGAAAGTGTTTGGGTGTGCTTGCCACCTTCATATGTAGCATTTTTTTCCTTGAAAATTACTACTGTATTTTTTTTCTATGACCATAAGTGATTTTAAACACTTAAAAGAGCCATGACGACAAACCAGGAGGAAGGGTTCCTCTTATCAGGAACCTGATGTCACTAGAATGTTTCTATAGAGAGCATGTATAAATCTTCTTTAATGTCTTGTTCCCCCCTTGGCCCCCCCCCCCTCACCCGATAGGGTATGGGTGTGATAAAACCACTTCCAGGCTACTTTGTCCTTCAGTCAATCTCTCTCTCTCTCTCTCTCTCTCTCTAACATCGATCCACATCATTCTTCCACACCACATACAGTTTTCCTCCTCCAGTAAGACCCTCAGTCTCACTTCCACAGACTTTATTTGGGCACCATCTACAAGTATCTTTTCAACACACCCCCATCATCTCAAGATATTACTCTACATTCATTCAGCAGTGCCACATTTCACCTTACACAGACCTTTCTTATATTCCACAGTTTTCATAAATTGTCCAGTTACAGTAGTGTACTTATCCCATCCAATCTGCTTAACTATGACTGCAGTTATTCTACAGACACTCATCTCTAACAGCTGAAACCTAAGAAATTTCTCTACCATTCATGCCTAGGTTTCATTCACTTATGAGACTGCATGAGGAAGCACATTCTCCAGTCTCATGAAGATTCTTTTTTTGCCTTCTGGGTAATGATTCAACTCATTAGAATACTGCAGATATCACCAGTTACTCTTATACCCTGAAGGAATCTCCTTTCACTTCACAATTAATTCACCATATCTAAGGTTAATGATATCCATGAACAAATCATCACCTATCTGTACTACAATACGTCATTCATCCTGTTTCCCCCTCTTCCCTGTAAGAAGAAGAAAATTCAGCAGTCTTTTATAGCTCACTGCAAGACCAGACCACTCCATTAGGGAGGGCTGAGGCCAAGAAGCTTTCCCACGATGGCTTGGGTCAATATATTACCTGCTTAGTTTCTTCCCCAAGTATACAACCCACTTAGTTTCTCCTCTCAGAATATGACCTGCTTAATTTCTTCCCCCAGAATATGACCTGCTTAGTTCTTCTCCCAGAACATGGCTCATTTAGTTGATTTACATCCAGGTATATACTTGTTGCTAGGTGAACAGGGACATGGGAACAAATGTGGGCGATTGTGTGCGTGTATGTGCCAAAGCAAGATCATGTAAGCAGAGTGAGAGAAGAGTTCTGGACAAATGTGGAAGCATGCTTAGAAAAGTTTAGAAGGAATGAGAGAGTGTTTATGATTGGAGATATGAATGGAAAAGTAGGGAATGTGAAGGTGGATGGAGTGGTTGGTGAGTGGGGTGTGCATGCAGAGATGGATGAGAATGGCAGTGCTTTAGTGGACATTTGTGCTGGGAGAGGGTTGGTGATAGCTAATACCCTCTTCAGGCAAAAAATGATCCATAGGTATACGTGGCAAGTGATGAGAAGAGTGGATGGTGAACTGAATGAACGGAAGGCGATGACTGATTATGTGTGTGTGGATGAAAGGATGAGAAGCTGTGTAATGGATGCAAGAGTATATAGAGGCTGGGGGAGTGGACTTTCTGACCACCAGAATCAAAGTCCAAACAAAATGGAGGAAGAGAAGAAGGGAAGGACAGGAGGAATAGTTCTTACAAGGAGGGTAGAAAAGTTATGAGAGGATGGAATAAAGGCAGAATATAAAAGGGAAGTGGAGGAGCGACTGGGTAAATATAAATTGGAGCAGATGGGGGATGTGGAAGGTGTGTGCAAGAAATTCTCAGAAGAAATCTGTGCAGCATGTGAGGTGGTGTGTGGGGTGAAGAGAAGATGGGGGTTCAGAGAACAGTATGGTGGACTGAAGAGATGAGAAAGGCTGTGGCACAAAAGAAGAAAGCATATAATGAGTGGATGAGGAACAGGGGCGAGAAGAAGTTGGAAGACAGAAGAGAGTTATATGAAGAGAGGAGGAGAGAGGTGAAAAGATTAGTGAGAGAGTAAGAAGAGAGTGGATGAGGAATTTGGAAGGAATTTGAGTGTAAAGTGGAGGGAATGTAAGAAAATGTTCTGGAAAGAGGTAAAGAGAGTTAGACAGGGTGTCAAAGAAGTTAGTTGGGGTGTGAAAGATAAAAATGGTAGATAACTAGTGGAGAAAGGAGAAAAAGTGAACAGATGGAGAGAACACTTTAATGAATTGTAAAACATAGAGAATGAAAGTAATGCAAGTATAAGTGGCTGGAGAATGGCTGGGAGAAGGAGGGTTGTGGGAAGAGAGGAAGAAATCAGTAGGATGGAAGTGGTGGAAGCAATGGAGAAAGTTAAAATGGGGAAAGCCCCAGGAATTGATGGAGTGTGTGGTGGAATGCTGAAACATGAGGGAGAGATAGTAAAAGAATGGATGTGGAAGGTGTGCAGATTGGCCTGGGAGGAATGTAGTCCTAGAGGATTGGAAGTCACGTATAATTATTCCCCTGTACAAAGGAAAAGGGGAAAAAGAAATGTGTGGTAATCATAAGGGCATTTGCCTTCTTAGTGTAATGGGAAAAGTATATGGTAGGATACTTATTGACAGAGTTAGGGAAATAACAGAGGAATTAGTGGGAGAGGAACAGAGAAATTTTAGGAAGGGCAGAGGTTGTGTAGACCAGATATTCATTCTTACATCTTTAATGGAAAAGTTTCTAGAGAGGGGAAAGAAGTTGTATGCAGCCTTCATGGATTTGGAGAAAGCATATGACAGGGTGGATAGGCAAGGATTGTGGAAAGTATTAAGAATATATGGAGTAGATGGGAAGTTCTTGAAGGCTGTGAAGAATATGTATGAGGGTGCTAAGGCTGCAGTGTATGTGGATGGTGAACTGAGTGAATTTTTCCATTTGAAGGTTGGATTGAAACAAGGATGTGTCATATCTCCATGGTTGCTCAATCTGTACAGTATATGGATGGGGTTATAAAAGAGATACAAGGTCGGGCAGTGGATGTTGGAGTGGCCCTAGTGAGAGAGGCAAGCGTTTGGAAACTCCCGGTACTGCTGTTTGCAGATGATACAGTGTTGCTGAGTGAAGACGAAGGGGAGCTGCAAGGCTTGGAAGATGGGTTTGGGAGTGTGTAAGAAACGGAATCTAAAGGTGAATGTAGGGAAGAGTAAAGTGATAGTCTTCGAGAGAAGTGAAGTCAGTGAATGTACAGTGAGACTGGATGGGGAGGATATGGAGAATGTGAGTGCATTTAAGTACTTGGGTAGTGTGATGAGTAAGGATGGAAGTTTGGAGGGTGAAGTGCTTGAAAGGGTGCAGCAGGGAAGAAAGGTTGCTGGTTCCTTGAAAGCAGTGATAAGAAACAGGGAAGTGTGCATGGAAGTGAAAATGCTGCTACATGACAGCATTATGATACCAAGTCTAACATATGGAAGCGAAGCTTGGACCCTGTTGGAGGGACAGAAGTCAAGAGTGAGAGCAGTGGAAATGAGTTATATGAGAGGAGTATGTGGAGTCACATGGAGAGACAGACTGACAAATGAGGAAGTGAAGGAGTGTTGTGGTGTGGATGTGATAGGAAACGTTAGGAGAAACACATTAAAGTGGTTTGGGCATGTGGAGAGGATGGAGAGTGAGAGACTGACGAGGAGAGTGTATGTGCGTGAGGTGGAGGGGGGGAGAGGGAGGAGAGGCCGAGGATGAGATGGAAGGATGGAGTGGAGAGGTATATGAGAGAGGGGGGTGTGAGCTGGGAGCTGGGCAGTGAAATGGTGGGGGACAGAGAGACATGGAGGCGATTTGTTTGTGGCCACCCCGTACGGGATTGGGGTGTCTGGCAATAGATGGACAGAGATAGAATTCCATCAGCCCAGGAATCAGACCTGAGTCCTCTCAGTTGCAAAGCAAGCATGCTACCAGCACTCCTCTCTCTACCCTATACTGTTTACTAATTTGCTGTATCATGTTCTTTTCCTTCAAACACTGTCATTTTACTTGGTGGCACGTGATGTTTTTGTACAGTAAATCATTTTAACCCATTATCATCAGTACACATCAACTGATGCAATCTTAACAACACTGGCATGCATCAACTCGTGTGCCAGCATTTCTACTAACTGGTGTGAATTTTGCACACTAATTTATTATACGAGTAATTCACCGGACTGTCTGGTATATTCTGGCATCATGTGGCTGCCCCATTGGCATGCATATTCACAAAATTCAAAATCAATGGTCATGTGCAAACAACTACAATGTGCACAGCTTCTCCCATCCACTCTTCCTATCTGATGCTGACATACAGTGATGTAATATCACATTTCTTCTGATGATCAAGGATTACTGGACCAGTAAAACAATACTGAAGGGCTGATCTGCATCTAAAATATGACAATGTTCACTTATTTTCAAGAAAGGGAGATGTTAAATATTCCCTTATTACAGTATCTTATCAGTATGGAAGAAGCTCTTGAGTCTACTCTGTTCCAAAATGAAGCTGCACACAATGAATGAAGTAGAGACATTCATTCATTCATTCATCATCCAATCCTACGTTGCCCCATGAGAAGCATAGGAGCCTGGGGCTAGGCAAGTTGGTCTTGACATTTAAGATGAAAGTGACCAGCCTCACTCATCCCTGAGTGGCATTATGTGAGCAATAAACCCCAACCATCCCTTGGATATAAACCTGCACTGGCTCAATCCGATTGGAGCACCGTAATTACCCACTAAACCACCAGGCACCAAAATTTGGTTACATGGTTACTACCCAGCATAGTAAATGGTTTCCTGGTGTACAGGAAACCAATTGGCTTGTCATTCAGTGTAGAGTCACCCACAGGCAGAAGGAAAGGGAAAGAATGAAGGAAAGAATGACCAAAGAGGGAGTGTAAAGTCACCCATAGGCAGAAGGAAAAGGAAAGAATGAAGGACAGAAAGACAGAGGAGGATGGAAGGAAAAGTGACCACTAGTAGTAAAAAAACTTGTGTTCAAATTCTGCCTCACTTCCATGTAACACATATATAATGAATGAATTCACCAATATGAAAACCAAGAGAGCATAATAAGAATGAAAAAAGCACTTAGAGTTCAAAACCAGGAACAAACAACTGCAACAATACAAGAATTTAAAAGCATTTGACAATGTTTCCAGTTAATTACATGTTAACTAGTTCTTAAATCTAGCGTGAATCTCAGACAATAGGATCACTGATTATATCGTTTGGTCCAGGTCCAATACACTTACTGTAATGCATAACTAACAAAAAAAAAATGTTGCAGACATTTCTGTTACTACTAAAGGACTACTTGTCTGTCTTGTAATACAAGTGAATTAAGTACCAAAGATCTCAGCATATCAGACCAACTCAGAGAAGAAGACCCAGTTTGATCAATGGAAAAGTCTGATATATATTAAATGAACTTTCATTATACTGAATCAGATTATTTCCTGGATATACTGAACTACAGTCCAACATATGGAGGAAAAAGTCTAGTGCAATGTGAGTCTGAGACACTCTAAAGTAAAGTATGCATACTAATATGATGTCAGACAATGATACAATTAATGATGCAGAATGAAGTGCATATAATGTATGTATATTAATAAAGATCATGACACAAATAAAAGAAAAATATTACAATTAAGCATTGTCTGCTGGAATTCTATCAGTTATATCAGACTAAGACTGATATAAGGAATGAAATCCAGTAGGTTTAAACATCTAAAGCTAAGTTCAAAACAGTGAAATCCAATATAGTGAGGGCTTACTGTACTGTAATGGCAATAAACTAATAGAATGAGCATGACAGAATATTTGTTGTAAATCAAATCTGGAAGAAAAATTTAGCCAACTCTTAAACTTCCGTACAAAAATTATACAAGACACTTCCGAGTACTCTTACACTTTGGCTTGGTACAGCGTGGCAGGTTAAAGGAAGTTAACCTTTTCAGCCTGAGGACGCCTTTTGTACTTAATTCTTCTATCTATCTATCTATTGCTAGACACCATAATCCCGTAAGGGGTGGCCATTTGACTTTGAGTTATTTATTTTACGGGGAGGGGCACTAACCCTCCACCAACCCACTTGTTGACACGTAGGAAGCACGTATGGTTTGATTATATGGTTACCACCCAACACTGTAAATGGTTTCTTGGCTTACAGGAAACCATTTGGCTTGTCACTCAATGTAAAGCCACCTGTAAAGGAAAGAAAAGCAGTAAGAAGTGACAGGAAAGATGAGAGAAATAGGAAGAGAGGAGGGCAGGCACAGAAAAAGAATGATAAAGGCTAAGGAAGAAGTAGGCAGCACTACATCAAGTAAGTGGATGACGGTCGCCACCACCTACCACTAACTTAATTCTTGCAACAACTAAATATTTTCATTCAGTTTAGGAGAGCACTCTCACAGTGAAGGATTTAATGCAATATAAGCTAACCCCACTAGTCTGAAAAGTCTCCTGAGATGAACAAAATAGTCTGGTCACCATCATCATCATTGCCACCTCCAATATACTGCTTCCACCTGATAACCTCTGAACATGGTATGGCCATTACTGAAATGCCTCCATGTGTTCAGTAAGAATAAAACAAAAATAAGTTCCTTGGGCTGAAGGGGTTAAATAGATGAAGTAGATCCTCAGTATATGAAGTTCAGCAAGTATTCTAGATGTGTGCAGCTCTTATACAGTGCTAAAAAGAAGGAAAAGGTGTATTCCCATAGTACCTGTGATAATATGTAGTTATAAGATATACACAGTCACAGTGCTAATACGGTAATTCAGTGGAAAGTGTGAAATTCAGAGGGTAAATCTGGCCAGAGGATGAGTAGGTTTAAGGGTGAACAAGGACATCTGAAACATCTTAGTGTCGTCCTCAGTGTAGTGGCTGCAAGTCACCTGACTGTGGTCTGTATCCTGCTGGTCTGAGTGGCCATTCCCATCCTCTCCTGCCCCCACCTGGTCTTCCCGCAATCTGGCCCGCCGCCCCCTTGCCTTGTTCTTTCTTCTTGTATTTGTTACAACTATTTCATCATCGGTGTGTCTCTCTGTGTCGGTGGGATCATCAGCATCTGACTCTCGGCCTGCCACCACTGTATCACTATACCCAGACTCCTGAAGCAGGGGGAGGGCTGTGTAAGGAGTGGGGCAGGGCAGACCAAGGCGATGATCCAACACAGACAGTATGACCAAAAACACAGCATGCAGAAAAAGAGGCAGCAGAAGGATCTAGGGTTTGTGCGTGAGGGTGTCTGCGAGGGTCCCGAACCTCCTGCGGCTGGTGGTGAGGTGGTGCAACTGTACCTTGAAGCCTGAGTCGCCTGTGTCTCGCCCATGGGTAAAACTTGGCGACTGCAGCTGGGGACCGCCACCTGCCACACCCAGGAAGTCTCGTCCACTGGCGCCCAATAGCAGCTCATGTGTTCTTTGATCTTCATCTTCATGTTCTTCCCCTTGACCTTGACCCCTGTGCACCTTCCCTCTTCCCGTCCGTCGAGCTCTACTTCGCCTCCCTCCTACTTTACCCACCCTCTTGATGCTCCCTCGGCTAGCTGCAGACTTAGGGCGGGAGCGTCTGGTAGACCCTCTAGGAGCCAGTTCATCCACCTGGCTTTCACTTTCACCTTCAGCTCTCTCAGCTCCATCTATGCCCTCCTTACCTGCCTCATGCTCACCTGCCTCACCCTCACCTGACACCTCATATTCACTGTCATCATCACCATCCCCTTCACTTCCATCACCATCCTTATAATCTCCACTCGTCTCAGCCTCATTTTCACCGTCTTCTTTATCTCTTCTGCTCTGCCTTCTTCTTCTATCACCCCTCTCTTCCTCCTCCTCCTCCTCCTCCTCCTCCGCTTCTCCCTCTTCCTCCAGCTCCCTCTCACCATCCTCCTGACTGTAATTAGCCCTCCTGCTTTCCCTATCACTCCCACTCATTGTTTCTACTGACCCTTCCTTCCTCTTAGCACCCCCTCTCTTTTTCTCCTGTCCCCTGCTTCTTGATTCACGTGACTTACTTTTCCTTGTTAACTTATCCTTAGATTTCATTCTTTCCTTTCGTTTAGATCTCCCTCTCCTCTGTCCTTCCACTACTTCTCCTCTATCTTCCCCTTCCCCTTCTTCCTTATCACTATGTCCTTCATCATCATCATCATTTGTCTCTCCTTCAGTGCCCTTCTTATCAACTACAGATTTTTTGACAGTTTTCTTTTCTCCTTCCTCTGTTTCCCCATTTAACACTTCTTCCTCTTCTTTTCCTTCATGTATTTCTCTTGTATCCTCTTCCTCTTCTGCTTCATTATCTTCTGCATCACTTTGTGTTCTTTCATGGGAGGTGTTTCTACTAGATGATTTCCTTTTGAGTTTCTCTTTTCTTGACTCAGACTCTTCTTCTGTTGATTCCTTTTTTGTACCTTTCTCTCTATCTCTGCCACTCTCTCCTGAACTTTCTGTGTCACTCTCTTCCTTTTTTTCTTCATCTGCACTCAAATATTCCTTCTCTTTCCCCTCTGCTACATTCCCTTCTAACTGTGACTCTTCTTTCTGAACTGATTTCCTCTTATTCTTTGCCTCATCCTCTCCCTCTTTTACTACAGCTTCTTCCACCTCTCCTTCTTCGTTACCCTGCTTCTCTACATCTTTCTCTACATTTTCCTCTTCTGTTATACTCTTATCCTCAACTTCTCCCTCCTCTGATCCCTTCCCCTCTTTCTCTTCACTCCCTGCACCCTCTTCCACTTCTACATTCTCAGCCTCCCCCTCATTTTTTCTTTTTTCCTCTAAATTCTCCTCCACCTCCCCCTCTTCTGCTATACTTTCTCCCTTTGCTTTCAGCTGCTTCTCATCCTCTTTCCTCTTGGCTTCCTCTGCTGCCTCCTCCTCCAACACCAGCTTGCGTATGTTGACTTCAGATGTGCCAGTCTTCAAGGGAGTAAAGAAATAATGCCAACATCTAGCAACAAAAAACATACTCTGCATTACATACAAAAACTTCTACTGATGGATTTGCTCAAAGGAGCAAGTATGATTAAGGAATGAAAAGAATTTGCAGACTAGCGTGAAAACAATAAAATTCACACATGAAACACCATTGGTAGAAAGGGAGGCTATTATTACACAAATGAAAATTCATGGAGTAAATTATAAATACTGTGTACTTTATATACCACAGAACCAAGCACAAAAATAAATCTTATTATTCTGAATGAAAAAAAAAAAAACTCAGCATATCACTGATATATAGTATCAAATAATATTGCTGACATTCTATTATATTCTTAAAATATGAAACTTTTCTGAAATTTTCTGATGTTCTGGTTTGACATTTATAACATTAACAATACATATTATGGTGGAGTGCATACACACAATGCAGAACATATCAACCTTACTGTGAGGCTGTCAGAAGAAAAAGAATAAATGGCAAATCATCATATAATAGGGTGGGGGGGAAGGGGAATGATGTACAATATTATTATGCATTCCATCAAAAGATACCTAGAACAGTAAGAATATACACTGTTTTTTACATGTTAAAATAACTACAAATGATAAAAAGAAGAAGGCATTCTGGCTGACACCCAACATCAATATCTTCCATAGTAATGTAGTACTGTATTACTGCAAAAAGTACTATATAACATTTAACATCACTACACACACACACACACACACACATATAACAAGAATAATACATATACCTGGTATATATATGGATGATAATGAATTATGTTCGAGAGAAAGAATTCTGATAAATATACAGATGATGAAATTTTTATATAACAAATGGAGATAATGAGGAACAGAATATGGTAGAGTATACTGAAATAAATTCATATAATAATGGATGATGCTATAAAAGCACCAGTATCGAAGACGCCATGAAATGAGTATGAATGGAAGCTAACCTGTGCATCCCTGTGTTCAAGTTTTCTTTTATCCTGCCCAACCTCAGCTCCATCCTTTACATCCCCCTCAGTGCCAGCCTCACCACGCAGATCTCCTGTGTCTGTCTGAGCCTCCATGTTGACTGGGGAGGCAGTCATGGTAGAAATGTTGGACTTAAGCACAGAGGAGGCTGAGGAGGACATGAGTTCCTCTCCTCCATGTTCTGTATTGCTTTGCTGACTTGTCTCAAGTGCTCTGAAATAACCATGCACAAATATGAGAATATGGAACAATGTACATAAGGATACTGATGTCTAATTTTCATTTCTACACCAGAATGAAAGTATAATGACATCAGTAATACCTGTGTACTGAGAACAAAAGAAGCTGACAAATCTTGTGGCTGGAAATGAATATGCTTCATTTTCTGTCCAAGCCTGAAAGAGTCTAAAATATAATACTGTGCTGGTACTCATTAATCCTCATATGAGGAACTGAGATTCTTACTTGACGATCATGGGACCCATAAGTTCAGTGACTGATTTGTGATCCCTTGGCCATCCCTGACAATAAGAACCCTCTCTGTTTTCCTCTCTGTAGCAAAGTTGCACAACCAAACTGGAAAAAGCTTCACAACACTGCCTGTTACTCTCAGACATGTATTGTACAGGATGTTGATCTTACAGAGAAAAGTAGTGGTCAAATGGTTTAGTGAACTGCTATCAGCTAAAAAAAAAAAAAAAAAAAACATCCCAAGCTGGGGCAGGTGTACAGAGTGAAATGAAACAAAAAATTAATCACTGGTCTGGCCAAGATTTTATCTCAGGCAACCGTGCTTCACATGTGCACACGTTACCATTGAGCCAAAGAGAGGATCCCCACTTTGGCTACAAGCAATATGGGCATTTATAGACCTCATTACACCCCTCTTTTTTCCCCTTGGTGATTAATTTGGTTAGTTTCAAACACACGGTAGCACAGCATCGGAGGCCACCACTGGGGAAGCTGCAGACTGTACTGAACAGCTCATCCACAGGATGTAAGGACAAGGACTCTGCCAGCTAACCGTAAATTGCCAACCAAGCCTTGCCTCACATCGCACCGCTGCCATCAATGAACAAAGTGAAATGAAACATAACAATTTAATCACTGGTCTGGCCGAGATTCGAACTCAGGCCCCCACACTTCACATGTGTGCATGTTACCACTGAGCTAAAGAGAGGATCCCCACTTTGGCTACGGGCAACGCAGACATTTACAGATCCCATTACACAGAGGATTTGAATTTCATTAAGTCTTTACTAGTTTTCCACAAGACCCACCAAACAAGCCATAAAACATTCCCTTTAATGCCACTGCATTAGTCTAGAATATGAATGTACTTGCATATATTTTGTACAGATGGTGGGAATTATTATCAAAGTAGGTGACATGTGAAGACAGGTGATATATAGAAAAACTGCTGAGCCTCAAAAAATGGTTTACATGTAAGAGTTAAAATGCTTTTAAAAAATCATTGCTTAAAAGCAAAAATCCATTGCATTAATGAAGCATTAACGGGCCATTAAATGAGTACTGTTGAGATGTATTAGCTGACAGCATATTTTAAAACATTTTTAATTTCAGTATTCAGGTGAAGTTTTGATTTAAGGACTACCTGAGCACTTATCACCTACTGTACTCTATAGTACTTCTTGTACAATAAATACCAGAAGCTCCATTAAGTAGACTGCGAGGTTACTTCTCACATTTCTGGCTTATCCTGCAATATTCAAGAGCAACTAATGCATCTATGGATATTGAAAACAAAATACACCATTTACAGTTTCATCATCCTGTTTCAGGAGTAATGACATTTTTCCTTGTATTCTTTATGTGGAATCGGCCACAATAAAGCACAGTAAGAGTAATGACATTTTTTCTTGTATTCTATATGTGGAATTGGCCACAAAGATATTAAAACTCATAAAACATAATCAATGGGAAACTACTTACCAAGCCCTGAAACAATTCATGGATCTCATTTACATTACCTGTATAGTACCACTGATCCTGTCCACTTACTTCTGCATAGCTGCTTGTAGTGCATGCTTGTCTGTAAGCTTTGCTGCTGTGACTCCCCCATGCAGTGCTAAGTATTTGGCACAACCTCGGTTACTTCGCGCAACAGCAGCATCCAGTGGTGTCAACAACTGCCCTCGTGAGTTCCTCATTATTGGATTAACAGATGCCTGATGAAAAAGAAAGCAAGAGATAGAAATACAGCATAATGTAGTGCTGTACTGCAAATTTCTAAATAATATTCTTTGATGCCAGAAAAAACGAAAGAATTACCCTGTTCACAGGAAAGGTTTACTCATTACTCTGCATGCAAGCCAGGGTTGGCACACCTACAACCTTGTGGCTGTGGTCATGGGCTAGGTCAGTTACTTAACAAAACTTGACCATTTTACCTCCTGGGACACTAATCTCAAAGCAACTGTACACTACAACTGGCATGATATAGTATTATACATCTGAAAAATGCTGCAGGAGACTATGTGCTGCATATCAGAATGCAGCTGTCAGATGAACAAAGTTGACCAATGCATGCATGGAACATTTCTTTTCAAAATACAGTACAGCAGACTGGCAAGCATGATCTACAGATCAACGTCCTGGTTCAGGATAAATTTGTCTGTTATGCTGTAGATAACATCTAAGAACTGGGAAAATACACAAAAAAAACAAACAAAATGAAACACTGCATAACTGGGTAAAACAGCACTACAATCAAGACTTCTTCATTACATATTTTCTTTTTAATCGTTTCGTTTCGTTTTTGAAGGCTGCAACATGCTTGCATGAGTCGGCCTTTTTGGATTGGAGCGTGTAGCATTTTATGACCGGATGCCCTTCCTGATGTCTACCAATGACCCTTGGGTGGATTCGATCCTCCGACCCTACGGCCAGAGCGGAGCGCTTAATATTCATTAAATTACTGAAAGTGGTGATGAGAAATAGGGAGGTGAGTATAAAAGTTAAGAAGTCACTGCATGATGGTATTGTGATCCCTACCCTGACGTATGGAAGCGAGGTGTGGACCTTGCTGGAGGGGAACAAGTCAAGAGTGAGAGCAGTGGAAATGAGTTACCTGAGAGGAGCATGTGGAGTGACATGGAGGGACAGGTTGACGAATGAAGAAGTGAAAGAACGTTGTGGGGTGGATGTGGATGCAATTGAGAAAATTAGGAGAAACACACTGAGGTGGTTTGGACATGTGGAGAGAATGGAGAATGAAAGACTGATTAAGTGAGTGTATGTGGGTGAAGTGGAGAGGGGAGGGGGAGACCGAGGATGAGGTGAAGGGATGGAGTTGAGAGGTATATGAGGGAGGGGGAAGTGAGTTGGGGGGAGGGCAGTCAAATGGTGGGTGACAGAGTAACTTGGAGGCATTTTGTCTGCGGCCACCGTTTGCAGGATTAGGGCGTCGGGCTATAGATAAATAGGTAGAAATAACTTTTCCTAAAACATAACTGCTATCTACCTAGGTCACTTAATTTGCAAGTTATTGATGTTATTAAGGTGCAGTTGTGCAGACCCCTCACCTGTTGGTCCATGAGTATCTTACACATCTCTACATTGTTGTTGATGGCTGCAATGTGGAGGGGACAGCGGCCATCCAGGTTAGGAGCATTAACTGTCTCTGGACGCATTGACAATAACCACCTGTGGGTAATGGATCAAAGTTATTGTCAGGAGTGGTAATGTATGAATGAAGGGTAGGAGAAACTGACTGCAATGTGATCAAAGGCTATGCAATGTTAAATGAATAAATAGCAATGGACTGTGAAAAAGGGAAAAATAAAAGACAAATTCAACATGGCAAAATACCATATTTTCTGCTTAATCATTACAACAATGGATTAAACTCACATAACAAGGTCCTTGCGGCCAGACTGACAGGCTTCGTGCAACGGTAGGTCACCTTTCACATTTTTCTTCCATAAGTCAGCCCCATGGTGGTGCAACAGCTTCAGTGTCTCCAGCTGACCTTTGGCCGCACCACAGTGGGCTGGCCTGTGTGACGCAGGGATGGAAATGGGAAAAGATGAATTCAAACACATATCAGCTTAACCCAAAGAGTCCAGGGATGCCTTTTCACTTTATTCTTGCCATGTCTTGACTTTATTCAGATTAGGATGGACTCTTGGAGAGGTCAGATATATTCCACCTTAGATGAGTTTGACATTGCCTTAATAAACTCCTTCAATGCATGAAGCCTCTCCTAAGGTGAATAAGATTGCCATGTAGAAGCAAAAGTTGAACAAAAAGGACATAACCAGAATTTGAAGGGTTAACTCCCGCAATCCGATGACATTTTTTTTGTGATTCTTTCTTGCTGCCTCCAGACAATGTTATTCACAATTCAACAGACATCTAATAGTAAAGGGGTTAATGAAGGCTATATCTAACACTTCCAGTTAGAAGTCTCTCCTGAACTGTATTAAATTGTCTGGAGGTAGATAGAATAAATTGAAAAATATGTTACTGAACTGAAGAGGTGAAAGATTATTCTGGATGATGTGGGTTGTCACTGTACAAAGAAACTTAAAAAGTAAATGATGTACCTTTACCATGCTTGGCAAAGTTTGGGAGCTGCAAATGTTTTCCATGGAACAGATTATAAATATTTAACCTAGGTCTCCATGTATCCATGTTTAATAACAGTATGATACAGCATCCTCCATTAACTCCCACCAGTCTTTCATTTCACAGATACTGCCTTCCCAGAGACATGAATACAATTAGCCAGACTACAATGTGGCCACCACCCTCCTCTGATTGCTTTTACTATTCCCTTTTGTATTATGGAACTATCAAAACTACCTACGAGAGCCAGAGTTGATTCATTGACCAACATGTTAAAAGAGGTGTTAAACCCTAGTTAAATACTACTCCATACAAAATTCTTCCACACAACTCAGCCTACTGACAGTACCCTAGCCTCATCAACCTCCCCTTACACATTTGATTGCCATATCTATAAACCTTCTTCTTGATCTACCACACCTTCCCCAACACTGCATAAATAACATACAAAAGTGATTAAGCAGCTGAGTGAAGAAAGAGACTGTTAAAAAAAGGGTGCTCAAAATCCTCCTAGGTTTATGCAATTGTGACCCTAAGACTCACGTGCGCCCCTTGCGGTCCTGCTTATCCGGGTGTGAGCCGTGGTGGAGGAGGAGGTTGGTGCAGTCAGCATGGCCAAGTGTGACAGCATAAAAGAGAGGTGTGCACCCATTGGAGTCCAATGTGTCCACCTCAGCACCACAGAAGTTCACCAAGCAGTCCAGGCAGTCCAAGTGGCCACGGGAGGCAGCACAGTGCAGTGCTGGAAGGGCACACATGGCTCAGTCAAACTATGCAACCTTTCACTGATGCTCAGATGATACTGTAATACTATCCAGAAGAATGTCAGTGTTGCAATGACAAACTATAAAAAAGCTAATACTGTATTAAGAAATACTGCCTGATGATGGAGGACAGCATGATATGGAGATGATTTGTTTATGGACACCCCCTCCACGATTAGGGGGTCTGGTTATAAGTTGATCAACAAACAGATAGATATAAAGATATTTAACTATCTGCAGAAGTAATGTTGTAAAATGTATGTGAAGCACTCAGAGGTCAAGGGAGAAAAGCACCAATATAGTAATGTTGTAAAATGTATGTGAAGCACTCAGAGGTCAAAGCACCAATATACTGTACTATAATGTGATGTCCTATCAAACTTCCTCTGGCCTATGAAGCTTTGGCAGTTTCAGTAAAAATGCAATTACCCTGTAGTAATTTGCTCACCATTATGGACTTTGCCTGTATTTTTCTGTTTCTTATTCCTAATGCTTGTATGCTTACACTACTAAGCACCTCATTTGTGATGCTGCAACATAAAGTAACAATTCTGATGAGGAAAGTACAGCACAACCTAATTTAGGATTTTTAATGATATATCATTAAATTATTTATATAAAATGGTGACATTGCAGACCTATGACAAATAGTGCTTACTGTTAAATAATGGTTTCACCCTACAAAAGACATATACTACTTCTCATAAAGACTGGATTGCTGTCAAAATAAAGTAATTTCATTCCTGTACTGATGACTTACTTACCCCAGTTGGACTTGTATGAAGAAGTTAACAATCAAACCTTCAGCTTCTCCATACCATCCTTGATTCTGACATTTTGTCTCACATGTGATGTCCTTTACTATTCTGAACATTAATCACTGC
The DNA here is from genome assembly GCA_018397915.1 of Birgus latro. Lineage (NCBI taxonomy): Eukaryota > Metazoa > Arthropoda > Malacostraca > Decapoda > Coenobitidae > Birgus > Birgus latro. The sequence continues at coordinate 34,243 of JAGKTI010005808.1, forward strand.
TTCCCCTACTGCCCTACTGTTTAATAATATACTGCACTAATTTGCCCTACAACTCCCTGTTTCTCTTTTAAGGCTCCCCAACCCACTTCACATACACTCACCTGTCAATCCATCCTTGTCATAGGCACTGACACTGGCGCCAGCGTTGATGAGGGCAAGGATGGCATCGGCGCTGCCTGAGGGACAGTAGACGTGAGACGCCCGCACCTCTGCCAAGACAACAACCAGGCGTGCCACAACACTCACGCACACGGGGCCTGCCATGCACCCCTATCCTCCCTCCCATACTGAGTTCTACCCTTGTCATGCCATGCAGTGCTACCACCCATCATATCCTGACTTGGTCCATTGTTTTCAAACTACATTGATCCCTTGGTTATCACACATTATTGGTTACACACCTGAGGCATGATGACAAAAGCACAGAACCTATGGGATTTATCCTAGATTTATCCTAACTGGTACTGGGCACCCCACTTGTAACTCAAAATTTTCCCTCTTACAACAGTTTAAACCCACTAAATACATAAATACTGTACTATTATGGTAAGTATCAGAAATATACATAGGCATGGCAAGGTTATTAGAAAATGATGAAAAAGGCACAACCAGGAAGAAACACATACCATATTGAGGCCTGAGATGGGCTTGAGGTAAGGAAATATAAGGCTAGGGGGATGGAGAGTTAGTGGTTTCCACTACCTGGGATTAACTCCTTGAGCAGGGAGTATTCTTTTAATTCTTCAGAGCCATCAGAAACCACAGATTCTGTCAACAGAAACCAGCTCAGGTGTGCAATAATGAAGTTTTTATGGCAAAAAAATGCACAATAATCACAGAAGTGTAGATTTTTATCAAGTAATGTTAATGAAAACCACCATAACCAAGTGTGTGATAACCATGCGATCACTGTACACAATGCCCCTGTTCCCTCCATCCTGCCCTATCCTTTAGCCTTAACATGTTATGGACCAAAATTTTTATCAGTACAATACCAGCCTAAGTACTGTACTGTAACCCTTGCTGTCTCAACAAAGCCTACTTATACACCTTGTAGAGTAAAAGCAAAGGCACAAAAATAAGCGGCATTCTTTACCCACGATATTAACCATACACATGCAGCAAACCCCCTTATACAAATTCCAGCATTTCTTAAGGCCTGTTATGCACCCAGGCTCCAAGACAGTATTCATAATCATACCACCACATAATCCATTTTCTTATAAGGGGAAAAATAGAGTAGTAAAGAGTCTGCAAAGTAGCCAATTCCAGGGAAAAACTAAACAGAAAAAAAAAATGACTGATTCACACTGAGAAGCCTGAGCTCACTGTTTAAAAGAATGAAATTAATAGGAATGAGGGGAGATGTGTGAATTTCTCAAAAATAATCATGAGTGACAAAGATGCTAAAAAACAGCAGTAATAACGATGACAAACTACACTCACGGCCACTAGATAATGAGCTACAATCCATGCCTGATGCTGATCAAATGTAAAAATCAGCATCTAAGGACAAGCTAAACTTGTGAGGCCATTAAGTCAAAATACCAGGATCCTACCCAGGTAACTTAAGCTTCTTTTCTCCTCAGTTCTTTCCCATCAGAGGTACAGATAAAAGAAGCCCCGGCTCCTTTAATCTGCTGGTTACAAAATGACCTCTCAGACTGATTCTCTCTCTCTCTCTCTGGGTTAAACACTTTCTTGGGCCAGCCTCATAACTTTTCTACCCCATTCCTAGGCCAGGGATGAGTTTCCAGTGAAATGAAGCTGTATTGTCTGTGTTTACCAAATTGTTGTGCCATGTATTTCAGCCATGAAAAATCATTCCAACAAATGACACACCAGTGCGTCATCAGCTCGGAATCAGTTGGCCAATAAATGATGCGATGGTGAGTTGGAATAGTGTTTAGCAACCATGTAATGTCAATGGGACAGCCTTGAATAACTAAATACCTTCTGAGCTTCTGTATTCTTTCTCTATCTATCTGTAGCCAGAAATAAAAACCCATAAGGGTTGGTTATATGGTTTACACCCAGCATTGTAAGTGGTTTCCTGGCTTACAGTAAACCAATAGGCTTGTCACTCCATGTAAAGCCAACTGAAAAGGAAAGAAGTGTAATAAAAAGTGGCAGGAAAGGTGGGAGCGATAGGAAGAGAAAAGGGCAGACACGGAAGGAAAAATTGTAAAGGAAGGAAAAATTGTAAAGGTGAAGGTAGATGTAGGCAGCACTACATCAAGTGAATGGATGATGGTTGCCACCAAACTTTTTGCATTGCTTTTACTTATCAGAGTGGGTCATATCAGAAAATGTTTTCTTCAAAAGGTAGTAACCAGTAGGCAAGTGGTGACTTTTTTTCTAGAACCCCTGACCCCAAGTAGTCTATACATGCCACTGTTTCCCATACCTAATATGGTGAGCTGTTGATTAAAGTAGTCATGGATATATGTGGCTCTTAAAATACTTGACAACATTCATGAAAGATGTATTTAGAGTAGTTCATCAGCTTCTAACATCCAGAGATGAGGATGAGCATATAAATTTATGAGAACAGAAATATATAGAAAAAAAAAAAAAGGAGCAATTTGATGGAACATAGTCTCATCTCTCAGGTAAAACATACAAAGACATTGGATAGTCAGTGGAACCAGAAGAAAGGAGGATACTGTACATATATATTGTAACCAACTGGCATACTAAAAACAGTCAGAGCAGTAAACTTCAAAGTTTTTAAGTTTAAGAACATAAGAGTAATTCAGGGTATTGTATATATTCATATACCTGCACCTATTTTGGAATTATGTTGAAAACTAAAAGAGGAGAGACCTCCCAGAATGAACAAGTTGATATAATGTCCATAAACCCCTTCAGTCTGAGGATGTATTATGTATTTCTACAAGCCAGTTTTATTGAGCTGTGGAGAAATTATGCCAGATGAGTTAATTATTGTTTGGGAAATCCCTACCAACTACAGGGTTAAGCTACTATTCAGTGTGTACAGAGAAATATGGAAAGAGTTATTCAGATGGACAGATCAACCTTTATATGGGTGAGACATTTCAGTGTAGAAAGAAGTAACTCCATTTTGTGCAGTGTTTGCATTAAGTGATGCATAAGAGATGTAGCAGTAGTCAGAGGAGGGTTACCAAATACTATAATGCTGAGTTGTGTATTTTTTTTTTTTAATGTGTCCGACTCTGGGCATAGGCTTCACAGCCTGCTATCATGGCCCAGCAGTCCTCCTACATACTACCACACACCTCTACATGTCACCACTTCGGCGCTAACACCCACCGTCCATACTGAATACATGCTAGGGCTGTCTCATACAGGACTGGTGTATTGGTATTAGCGGGGGCATTTTTACGACATGTCGGCGGGTCTTCTGGTAGATCAGTAAAGCCTGATTTGCTGAATTTCAAATCCTTAAACTGTTCCCTGCCCCAGTGAAGATTTGAACCTGGGTCCGTGGGACTGCAGGCCACCTCTCTACCGACTGAGCCACCACCTCCGGTATGCAAAGGAGAACACACAGGAACAGAGAAGTGGGAGGGGAGTAATTTTGCTGGAGAGTCTCTTGACTGTGTGGAGTTTTTTTATTTGGGGACATGATATGCTGTGCACTTGAGATGGGGCTCAAGCTAACTTGGTAGCAAGGGTACAGAGTGGCTGGAAGAAGTTCAGGGCATTGTTGCTCCTTCTGACATTGACAGGGGTCTCCCTCCATGCTAAGGGGTTCTTGTATATGGCATGCATTAGGAAGGTAATGCTGTACAGTAGTGAGACAAACAGTGAAGGAGAAGGATATTCGTAGGTTCAAATGCACTGAGATGAAAATGATCAGATGAATATGTCATGCAAATTTGAATGACAGGCCTTGGGGGGCAGGGTTCGGACAGTGAATGAAGAAGGACAGGACTAGGATGTATTAGTATCATGATGAGAAGACTTAGACTGACATGGTCTTGGCATGTGGAGAGGATGAAGAATGGCAACCAGGTGCAGAGGGTGAGAGGTGCGAATGTTGAGGGCAGAGTTGTGAGAGGCAGACCAAAGAAATCTTGAGATGAGGTCAGAGAGAGTGACCTCAAGGATAAAAGACTTTACAGAGAGGTTGCTAGAGACTGAGCAGTGTGGAATGCCACCATTAGGTGAACAATACTGATGCATGCACATATGTTAGAACCTTTATAAATGAACGAACAAACAAAGACATGGAGAACGATCAGTAGAGGAAGGTGTGTCACAAGTCCCTGGAGACAAGAGAGACCAGTTCTTCGGCAAAACCTGTCAAATGCCTTTCATGCTCTTCAGGGAAATACTTGAGTCATCCATTGCTCACTGCTCCTTTTCACCTATGGCCAACCTACACTTGAGGCATATCCGCTCCCAGCTGGCTCACTGTGGATCCTAGGTAGCAGAGGATTTAACCTCTAAAGGTGTGCCTGCATCCCAAGTTACTGTATTTGACTTGAAAACATTCTCTTACCCAATCCTTTTGCTATCCCCTTGCCCTGAACTAATTATAGCCAGTTCTGTTATGTACTGATGACACATTTGTTTTGACCTGATGAAGGTCTCTAACAGCTTTCAACTCACGTGAAGGCCAAGCACAGTCAGATTGGAGGGCTTATTTGATTAGTGACCAGAGGCTAATTCCTATTTCACAATTACGATTCACAAAATTTCATGCAACTACAGTTTAGTATTCAGGTTGTGGAACTGCTCAATTCCATCAGGCAAAAGCAAATAAACTGCATTCTAATTTACCATGCATCAAGTCAACTAAACCAGTTTTATGAAATATAGTCACCTAATCTAAAACTCAACATGCAGTTGGCCAACAGTCTTCTGCAAAGTATATATAGTCTAAAAATATGGAACAATTTGAAGTCAACAGAAAATCATGCAGTCAATATCTAATGACAGTCATCTCTAATCTCTATGCTGAAACATGCAATCCTATCATCGGGATGCACCCCCTACCAGACCACTCCTCTCTCCCCCATGCATAACATCACATATTCCCTTTCTTGTATGCCCTCTAGTACCTTGTTATTTCCTCCCTCCCCACATCATGCAATCCCAACTTTCCAGCTACATCATGCAGACCCCCCTTCCTTCCCTCCCCCTATTACCATCTCTCCCTCCCTCCATCATGCTGTGAGGAAAAAGAGGGACAGCAAAGGGGGAGGCGATGGAGATATGCAAACACACTCGCATTCAAACAGTATCTACACTCCTCTGTCACCCAATAAGTTATGTCCAGCAGAAAGATGCAAATTCTCAATATACAGTACAGTGGAGATTATCAGTACACATCTATTTTTCAATATTTGATGTGCTTTGGCATTAACAAGAAACTTAGGTGACATGGCAAAATAAATGCTTTTTTATTTAAACTATAGTGAATTCTGAGAGTGAAATTCCTTGCAAAACTACAGTGTACAGAAAACTTTTATGGCACAGAAGACAGTGCAGACATATGGCATTATGAATTGAAAATAATCCTTGACAAAGACATATCATGTATCAGTACTTCATAAATACAGCCAAAACAAAATTGGGGCAAATAAAATACACATCTTCCATCTTTGCTCCTACACAGGCACTGTAAAATCAACTCTGAAATGACCCAGTGGCCTAGAGACCTAAGTCTCCCACGAGTCTACTCACACATATCCTACACTTGGATAACCTTATCAAGAGGTAACTCTGAAGTTCAATACATTTGTGCAAAGGCTTCTTCTAATGACATACAACATTACTGCTCATGGGCTACTGGCTCGGAACTACCAGTTATTCTGTTGTAAAACACAAGCAACTACATCAACTAACAGCTCTAATAACTTGGTACTATACATATGTTACGAAATTACCTGAGAATAACACTGTCTCGAATTCTCCTAAAGTGAGCCCTTCACAGTCACATCAGTACAGTCACATTCAATAGTTCTATTATATTCTAGCATGGGACTGCATCAGAATGAGACACTGCAGCCTACCATGAAAGCATAATATTTCAAGGCAAACTGGAAGCCCATTTCTGCAGTTCAAGGCTGCATCATCATATAGAAACTAGTGACACAGACTGTGCAGCAGCCAGTGTCTCTAGAGCAGCTACAGTGCTCCAGTGCCTTGTGTCCTACCCGCACTGGCAGCCCAGAGGAGTGGCTGGCGTCCGTCATGGTCCGTGACTGAGACATCAACGCCGTGTTGCAGCAGCTTCCTCAGCACCATCAGCCCAACACGCACATCATTACCCATCTCGCTGTTGGGGCCACACATCTGGGGTGGCATGCATAAGTCAGGTACAAGACACCAGCAATGTAAAATATAGGACTGAAGTCACAAAACTATGGCTGAATGAGGTATTGTTACTATAAAAAGAGTACTGACACTTCCCTGCTTGATATTGTGATGAAAGACATTACATAAAATAGCACTAAATGTGATAATATTATCACACCCAGAGGAAAAGACTAGGAGAAAGGGAGGAATGGCAAATATGGAAGACAGGACACAATGCTGGCAGGGGACTTTCAATGAACTTTTGACTGTGACAGAACCATACAGTCCTGATCAATATTTTTTTAACACATCTGGTATTTCATGCTAAGTTGAGTTCAACCACCTTGATTACTACTGATTAGTTTAGCGCAATCTCTGAGTACTCTGAGTAATGGCAAAAAGCTTAAATGAAACTCATATATACAGTATTTCAGATTACAGTATGCACTCTGATATATACAGTACATAGCTACAGTTTTTTTTTTTGTTTCTTTCTGTAATTTGAAAACATCAAAACTTCCTTTTCAAAGTAACTAATTCCATTACTCTCACAATTCACTAAGTTATGCCAACCATTAATAAGTATATAAACAGAAGAAAATTAAAGTTTTCAATGTCAATTTTCTGGAGTATATAACCAAATTTCAGAAGTCCAGAAATTATGATATCAACACTGCCATGACATGAAGAGGCCAGTTTCATATGGGATACAAAGATAAAAGTGGGAACAGATGCCATGAGGTACCTAGCCGCAGTGCTCATCTCCAAAACAGTGGCATCTAAGCCTAATATTGCAGGATACAAGTCTACTGTATCATCCAGGTGACCACAGTTACCTTTCATAGATGTCAGCTTAGGTATGTACTTGATATACCAATCCACAGAGGATGGATGAACACCTGAGTCAAAAGGAACCAGCTGCCTACATCAAGATTCAAGCCCTGATGCTATTGGACCAGCAGCAACACTTAACCACTCACCTGCTAGTGCCAGGGTTTGAATCCTGGTGCAAGCAGCTAGCATCACTCGTACTAGGAATCCAGTCACGTTCTGTAGGCTGACAGGTAAAATTATGTCCTAGGGTAACATCTAGGGGAGGTACCTGTGGTAACCTGCACACTGCAGAGGCCTTGCATTCCAGGGTATTGGGTGAATAGCCCACCACAGGCCCAAAGGCCCAAGTTATGGAGGTGGGCACCATGGATAAGCACTTCAAGACATCTGCCCCACCTTTACCCTTACTTATCTATCTACCTATATCTATAAGTGTATGTCTATTTTATATTCATATCTATCTATCTACCTATATCTACAAGTATATGTCTATCTTATTTTTATATCTATCTATCTATCTGTCTACATATTATCTGCTTAACAGTATTATCAATTCTCTCTCTCTCTCTCTCTCTCTCTCTTTCTCTCTCTCTCTCTACTGTATACTTACATTTATATCTATCTATTTATGTCTATACATGTATGTATGTATGTATCTGCCTATCTATCTACCTATATCTATATCTATCTATATACATATATATACATCATCATCATCATCATCATCCGGACCTCCTTTCCCACCCAAGGGCAGGGTGAGGAGTAACAAAGTCCAGACAGCCCAAATTTGCCCAATCCAATGGGCCACGCTTCCATTCACTCACCATACAAGCCCCCAGAATCCTGGCTCTACCTGATACGCCGAAAGTATATATACATATATATAATATGTACATGTATTACATATATGAATATAAATAAATACAGTACTAGTGTATATATAATGAGAGAGAGAAAGAGAGAGACAGAGGGAGGGGGGGCTGACCTGAGCAGCATAGTGAAGTGGGTAAGCACCGTGGATGTCAGGAGTGGAAGGGTCAGCTCCAGCTTCTATTAGTATGTCCAGCAGGTCCACCTCACCACACACTACGGGGAAAGACAGGGGTGAGACACGGGGCAGGGATGAGGCAGGCAACTGGAGTGAGGTTATAGGTACGATAGAGAGGCAGGGTGCTGACAGGAGGAAGAGGCTGAAACAAGGGATAAGAATATTAAAACTGAAGAAGAGAGAATTGTTATGCGCTGTGTTTCTAAGGCGCGACCTCTCACTCCATAAGTACACAGGCTCAACCTCAGGTATACTGCTGTGTCTTAAGGTGCGACTCCTTGCACCAAAAGTCACAGGCACAAGCTTTGGGGTCCTTTACTACCTGACAGGGTTAGAACAATTTCCAAAGGAACAGAGCATAAACACAGGCAAACCAGTACAGCACATATATTGACCAAATTTATGCAAACAATACAATATGGAACACTACACGTGACACTTGCAGAGTTTGGTTACAACAATCTAAGTTACAAAATATAATAGCAGAGTGACACACTGGGTATGATGAGTCTGTGGCACACTATGTGTCTGTCTTAGGGCTACACAATAAGTTCTTGCCCCACACCTTTCAGAGATTTCTCCCTCGTATCACTGAGGCGTACACTGAACCTGGGGTAGGCTCTTGGGTTTACGGTAAGTCACTGGGGGTATCACTGTTGAGTTCACTCACACTGGGTAACACACAAGGGCACTGGGGAGCCACATATACGACCTTTAAGCTCTAGAAAATAGGTAAATATCGAACTGTGAACACCTGCCAGTGATGACGTAGGAATGACGTCGCCATTCAACGGTGACGTCGGGGGTTGCATACGTCATACTGCCACAGATATACTAGTACACACACACTACATACCTACACATACATACACATGGCATAGCTACACATACACGCATACATGCAACATACCTAGATACACACACACACACACACACACACACACACACACACACACACACACA